>JABSMT010054900.1:0-11325 GCA_018902335.1 Eumacrocentrus americanus
GGACATTTTTTGTAGAGAATTTAATTTTCTACAAAAAAGATCTCTTGCAATTTTACCCTACCTCACATAGTTTGTGAGATATTTCAAAAAATCTGAATGATTGATTTTGATGCAAAAAAAAAAAAAAAAATTCGTTAAATACAAAATTGATTATGACTCGAGAACTGTGTGAGATACGACAAAAATGCATGGGGTCTTTTTTATAAAGAATTCAATTTCCGACAGAAAAGGTCTCTTGCAATTTTATTGTATTTCTCATAGTTTTTGAGATATTTGAAAAAATGTAAATTTCTAAAATTTTCGATAAATTGTCGACTTATCTTTTTTCACCGCTTAATGAAAGAATTTGTATTTATTTATCTACAGCAGCTCATTAATTAGTTAGGTAATTAACTTGTTATGTTGCAGCATCCAGTGTTGAGTGATAGAGAGCAATTTCCAGGTATCTAACAATGGCAGAAGTCATCTTTATTATTTTTTTTCTTATCAATTGTAAAAGAGATAAGATGCCTTTCAGGCTTTTCCACTAGTGAGACGTAATTCGGATAGAAAAAAATGAGCAAGGGGGAAGTGCACGAAGTGGAGCAGAACGTAAACATTGTATTTTATTAATACACTTTTTTTTTCTTTTTGAAAGTTCATTTGACATGCCTGTGCTGAATAATCTGCCGCTACACGACAGAGGCGACGGGAAGAAGGCGAGGTGGTCAGCAAAAAACGAGCGTTTCAACAATTCTTCGAATGTTATTAATTAAATGGCAACAGATTTAATCGACACACACACACGCTCACATACACAGACCATTTCCTCCTTCAGTGACATGAGACCCAAGATATTTTAATCTTAAAATTATAAATCCACATCTGTCGTCTACTGGAAAGGAAATATTTTCATCGAGTGTGTGTGTATAAGTGTGTGTATGTCTTTATCAAAAAGCCTCATCAAAAGCTCGTATTATTTGTCCCTTCTTGAAATAGACTCTGAGCCGATAAATTTTACGAATATACATACACATTTTTGTACGTTGCGAAGGATCAATAGTCAAAATGACGTATTTTTGCTTCCCTTTTTAAAATGACTTGAAAAGATCCTCCAACAAATGGTGTTACAATATTTACAAATCCCTGGAGCAGTAACTGAGAGCACTAGCTGAATACCAAAAAAATCACCGCGAATCGTTTCTTCTCCCTCCAAAAAAAAAAAAGCTTCATTTTCCCCAGTCTGTCTTTAGTCTCCAGTGGTCTCTCTTTACCAGTTGCCTGTCCCCCTTCCTCGTCCCCGGAAGCCGCCACCACGAAATGGACTGCCTCGTTTCATTCCTCTGGGGATGAAATTGCCCACAGGAGGTCCACGAGGCCCTCGATCAATCCATGGAGCCCTCGGGGACCCTCGGAATCCTCCCCTGCCTCTTTGAGAGTGACTCACACCTCTCCAGGGTGCAAACGGACTCCCTGTGGCTGGCGACACCGGTGTCGGAAGCCTTGGACGAAAACTTGGACTAACATGCTGTCCGTCGTACTCATAAATAACCACTGGATTAAGCTCTGTAGGTGTAGCTGCTCCATGAGGACCATTAGGGAAGAAAGCACGTTTCTTTGTTGGTGAGCCTGGCTCCTCGTCCCCTTGTTGCTCTGGTAAACTGCCATTTGACGACTGTCGTTTTAGCTCGTTCACGCCTGTAGTTTTGCCAGAGTTCATGAGGGCCTCTAAGTGCTCTGAGAGGTTCCTCGGAGGTTCATCAGCTCGTGCAACTGATCCCTCTTGTGATCGATCCTCACTGGCGATTTCCTCGGCGTCTGGAGGACCCTCGCCCTCTTCAGAAGGTCCATCGACCCTTGGGACATCAGTATTTGCAGCAGTTGGACTTGATTGGTTCTTTGCTAATTCATCCAGGTTCGCTTCAGACGAGGGGGGAACTCTGATTTCTTCCAGTGTGTCAGGCATTATTGGCATTCCACTGTCGTCGAGAATCACAACAGTGTCTGGTGGCTGCAGTAGGGCTTGTCTATTGTTTTCAAGAGCTTCTAGTTGATCTTGACGCTGACAACGATTGTTTCGTTGGTCTTCTGAGAATCTGTCTCGACGATTCCGAGGGAATCCTCTGCCCCTGCCACCTCGATCCTCCCTGTGAAACATTGGGGAGTCTCGAAGGTGCTGGGGAGGATGTTGAAGGTGATCTGGTGGAGGGAATCTACCTCTCATTGGCGAGTCTTCGTGGAAATCCGGGCCAGGATGTCGCTGGTGTTGATTCTCCTGGAACTCGTAGCGCTCTTGACGAGACTGATGGAAATCCTGCTGAGGTGGAAAGTCTTGTTGGAAGTCTTGATTAGACATGAAGCCTGGTGGTGGCAGATTCTGTCGATAGTTAGGGTGATTTGGGTTGAAATCTTCGGGGTTTTGTCGACAAAAGTCTGGCCCCTGATTTGGATTGAAGTCCTGGGGATGATGGAATTGGGGTGAGGGTAGAGGTGGACCTGGATGCACACCCCGAAGGTCTGGAGGCATTTGACCTCGTGCCAATGGATTCGTCGGCAGAGGAATCATTCTCATGTCCATGTCCATGTGACGTGGGGGCATTTGTTGTTGTGATGGTGGTAGATTCGACCTCATGTCACGATCTTGAGACCTTAAGTCCACTAGGACACGACTTTTTTGCTTGGACCCATCAGTTTCTTCGTCTGACATCTCCATGTCCACACTCTCCACTATGTCTCCAGGTTGAACCTGTCTTCTAAGAGGAAAAAGAATTTTTTTAATCACGAAAATTGTTGAATATGTTTCAACAAAGAAATCAAACTTACCTGTAGTCTTGGTCTGTGTTACTCCACAAACGATTATTTGGTTGTGAAGCCGAATCATTTGCATTCGGAACATTATTCGCCGGACTGCCAGTCAAACTTATTAAATTTCGATGGTCAACATCCGCGGCCTTTATCAGTCGATGTGGAAGATGAACGTCTGCGGGCATTGGAGCAGGAATTACTCGGTGATCGACGTCTGCAGCACTACTCAAGATTGGTTCTTGAGTCTGTGGATCGTTGTATTGCACAGGGTCTCTGAAGCTTGATTTCTCGTACATTGGCGGAGATTCAGGTGTCTCTGAGAGGATTCCACCTACTCCTCCGCCTCCTCCTTTGCCTCTCATACCATTGGACCAGCCAGAATCGGTTGTAGATTCCCAACGATCATTGCCCTCCACCCACTGGCCTTTTACCTTTTCGTCGTTATCACTGGGCCAGTTCATGGGCTTTCCTAAACAATAAAAAGAACACATAAATAGTAAATAAACAATCTGCTAATTGTTTTCTCAAGAAAACAAAGAAATTTTACTCACCTTCGTCGTTCCATTTAGCCTGCTCTTTCGCACCTTCATTCGTCGATGTCCAAGTGGGGAATTTCGGTGGCAATTTATTGTAACAATTGTCATCGTCAAGGAATATCGGTGGTGGTAAAGGCGGAGGAGGCAGAGGATTAACTGAATTAGGGCCATCAAAAGGGATGGGAACGTTACTCTGACTGCCTTGACTCGAGTAAGGCGAAGGAGTGTGTGATGTATTTCCAAGATTCCTGCACATTGGCAGGGGTGTGCTATGACCCATCTGGTGATTATTGAGACTGCTGATCGGTGCTCCCTGAGCACTGATCATCCTCGGTGTCGTCGGAGTCGTGTTCAATTGATTCGAAGGTAAATGCGAGTAGTCAGGACGCTGTGGTGACTCTGTACGAGGCTCAGGCACGTCCAGACCCAGACCAGGAATGCCACTGGAGATTGGAGCACCGTCTGACGTTGGCAGAACAGACTTGAGAAAGTTTGTAGCCGCAAAATCCTTGTCTGTCTTCGATGGTCTCAAGTTTATCACTTCGATTGGCATTGCCTGGTTCAAATAACAATTTACCTGTATTATATTTCGTCTTTAATTTTGTTTTATATATTGATTTTTGCTCACATACCTCTGAAGGAACGGTGTAAGCCTGATTATTAGCAGTGGGTGTTGCCGATCGTTCACTGAATATATTTCTCTGAAAATGGAAAATAGTATTAAGGCTTTGATAATCTAGAAAAAGAGATATTGAAGAAGAAAAATAAGTTTTACCATGTCGAAATCGACGTTTCCACCCATAAATGACGAAAAATTGCTCGTGAAATCGCTCGAGCTGTTTCCCTGAGACAATTCTGGTGCAGGCACAGGCATCGGCTCGTAATCTTGACCATAAGAACCATACATTGATGGCGGAGCAATGTCTATAACACTCTGATTCAGATCCTCGCCTGGGAGCTCGATGTCACTGTCTGGACTAGGAGAAGGTGCATTTATGTCTGGAGATGGAATTGGTGACGTTAAAGTTGGCAAAAGTTCATCTAGTTTCTTCTTCAAGTTCTTTACTCGACTGCCAAAGTTTCTATAAGCCTGTAAATCATCAAAACAATCAGTTTCAAGTACCAAAGACTAATTTCTATTAACTTTTTCTGTGCCAAAATACTTACGTTTGTAACTATCTTCACTTCGCCACGCTGTGTCTCATAGAACTGATCAGCTTGTTCAAGTAAATCCAAAACTTGTGTCCTCTCTCGAATCTCAGCTTCAAGAGCACGCACATAATTCTCAATATCTTTCACAGCAGTCTCCACCTCCTTCTCAGCATCCTCCACACGTCTTCTATCCTTCAAAGACGCGCATAATTCCTCAGCATTATCAACATCTACATTACTGTCACGTAAATCTCGTAGTCTAGCGTCAGTTGCCTGCTCTAGAGCAGCACAAGATCGCATTGTCGAGATCAAGACCGAGGCTTGAAACTCCTCAGGAGCACTAATAGGCTGGGGCTCAACTTTCTTTTTAGGCGCAGCCGAAATGAGTCCCGACAAGTCCGCCAAGAACTCCTCATCATAAACTTGTCTTTGATCCCAGATTTTAAAGATCCTGAGGATTCTATGCTTGACTTTCTCGTCTCTGACCATTGTCGTGGCTCTTTGAAGAGTTGTGCCCCACGATTCGACGAATTCAAAGTTCTTTCTCTTTGAATATTGAATGACATCGTTCGCCAGATAAAATAGCGTCAATCTGTGCTCGACTTTAACTGCAAATAATAATCACAATAAAAATAAATACAAATCATTGTCACTAGATAAATTAATCTACAATATTTACCTTTCTTCAAAACTTGCAGCCATGTGGCCACAATTTTTTTGTGATGTTGTCGCCTCTCTAGACACCAAGACGAGAGGCTTTGTATGGACTCCTGCGAGTCCTTCAGCGATTGGAGCCTCTTCTCGAAGAATTCCACATCAAAGTCAGGAGACGCCATGGTCTCTACACGTTGACACAATGCTCTAGGAGACGAGTTTCACAGTACTGTTTGTCGCGAAGCTCGCGAGGTAACACGAGACACACTTTTCGTGCATTATAATAGATAGCACTAGGTCCATCTAAAGTGAGTCTCTAACCTAATGTTGATGCCGACAATTTGGAGAGAGTTTAGACAGTTAACTGCAATGACTAGAATATTAGAATCGTTAACTTTTATCTTCTTTTTCTTCGTATATTGTCATTCAAGAAAAACTTGACGAGACTTCCTGGTTTTGTTGGTTATGGGGACAAATATACACCAAGTCCCCACGAGCAAATGTTTTGCAAGGTTTAGGTATATCTTAGGAGCTTTTTCATATAAGAAGAAGGATGAACTCACCGCTCTGTCTCGAAAACGATCTCTAAAGGAGTTTATTCAGCGATTCATCAAGCACACAACGTGAATAAAGTCTCAGTTGCGTTCAATAATCAAATAGCTGGACGTCGATGATGATTTAATTGGAAATTATCGTGTGCTTTATACGATATTCTCGCGTGTCTCGGGACCGCTCGCCAAAAGTTCAGAGGTCCGCCATTTTTTTCGGATCCAAAACACGACGACCGCGCAATGGCGTCAAGAAGATGAAAAAAAAAACATCAAGAAAATGAGGTTATATTTCCCTAAAACATTATTTTATTCTTTTTAGATTGGAAAGTAATCTTTTTTTAGGTTAACTATGAAGGGAATGGCAAAAAGAATTGTTCAAAGCATTGGAAGAACAACGTGGGTGAGGAGAGAGATAAAATCGACAGTCGATAACCTAGAAATCAATGGCGGCGATTCAAAAATGGAGAGAGCGGCAGCAGCAAGCGCGGGCATTATAAAACGCAACGACCTGAGGAGAAGAGGTATCAGAAGGCATTTAGTGCTCGTTCACGAAAGATCAAAAGCTTTAGGAAATAGTTTAAAGATTATCAATCTGTTACATCGTTCTATATTAGGCGATCATCTTCCTGCAGCCCAGCGACGTCAAGAAATCACATAAAGGTATAAAAACATTCATATAAATCCTATTTTTTTACCACAAATTAACTCCAGAATATAATTCTAAACAATATTGTACTAATTTAGCAATGAAAATACCATTAATATATCATATTTATGCAACAATACGTGTCTATAACAATTTTTAATAATTATTTTATGCTCAGGAAATAATAGGTTCCGTTCTAATAAATAAATCTCCAGCTTCGAGGAATTAATAATAATTGCGATTAGCATCTTGATGCCACCAAGGTGAAGGTGAAGATGCAAATCCGCCAATTACAATCATCTACTACTAATACGTCTTATTACATCACCGATAAAAACGTCTGCCTACGTTATATTTGCCAAGAAAAACAAATCCCTCTTTTAGGATACAATAATAGTAGCAAAAAAAATTGCCACGTATGGTTGTATTTGTAGTACGTCATGTTTTATTGCTTGTGTACTAAATTCATGTAATCATATCTAGTTGTTAATCAAACAATGTCTCAAGGCGGTGTGCTCATCAGGGACGTGTGCTCTAAAAATCTAATTTGATTTTCTAGATTGCTCAAGGCTATGACAATGGCTCTACGAAATATCCTCATTTCGATTTTCGTCATGGGAGTTGTATGCTATGCATCCCCATTGATCGGAGATGAAAGGACAAAAGTATATGCTGAATGTACAAGCAATCCTGTTCAATGTGGTTTTCATCACTGCTGTATGATAACACACAACAGATACAGCACTCCTTCGTGTCAACCTCTCCAGAAGCTGGATGACCAATGTAGACCATCGAGTAGAATAACTGGGACTCTGGGGTATCCAAATGGTGGACAATTAAACGTAACTCATGTATACGAGCATCTTTGTCCTTGCATGAATGGACTCACATGCGAAGCTGGAGTCTGCAAGAAGAGCAGTATAGGAATTCCTGTTAATATTTTGTAATATCAAGAATTAGAATGATTAGTAAACATCCTAATTGTTATTATGTAATCTCGATGAATAAATAAATGATAATAAAATGTTTTATTATTGTATTATTGATGGAATTGTGCTTGTAAAAATGATAAAGGCATGCTTGTCGGTAAGATTGATGCCTAGAAAATTTTGAATGTTTCCCTCAATGGCGGGAAAAAGTCAACAGCACACACACACACAAATACGAAGACGTCTGATGATGATTGTGCAATGTTTAAACTATTTCTAGCAATAAATTAAGATGGCTGAGGTTAAAGTTGACGTGGAATATTGGTAAGATGACGAAATTATCGATTAAACACGCTTGACAGTGTTTGAAAACTCGTTAAATGCTCTTTGGGACATTCTAACCTCAAAAATGACAAAAATACTTTCAGTGGGACTTGTGGACATGAAAAACAATTCTTGGAAATGATGGAATTGATTAAGGAGATTGTTCCTAGAGCTGAGATCTCTGGGACTGCTGGTAGAGAAGGTTTGGTTTCATTTTTCGTAATTGCATGAGAATATTTCGAAATTATTCAAGTTAATTCAAGTGAAATTTTCATGTTTATTTAGATTCCTACGAAATTAAAATTAACGACGAATTGATTTACTCAAAAAGGCAAACAATGGCTTTTCCTGAGTTTGCTGAAGTCGCTGATGTCGTGAAGGAAGTCTCTGAAGGTCTGCCAACAAGGAAAATCACTAAACAACAACCTATCGATTGTCTTTTAATGTAGAAACAAGAATTGATATTAGGTATAGTTAAATACATATTTATTAGTTGGATTTCTAGAAGAATATATCTACTTAATCTCTAATCAATTAATACATGCAGGATATAGAATCACCAATGCAAATCATTCCATTCTGATTTAATTTGCCATTAAGATAAATTCCAAATTTCATTTTTCCATGAAACTCCTCAGCCAACAGTCGTAGTGGCTCGATTGTTTTCATTCCTGTATTCTGATCAATACATACCATTTGACATCTTGTGCAGGGACCATTTACCTGAAATCAAACGAGAATATTCAGAAAATTGTCCTCTGACTCTGCTATTTTCAGAGACTAAAAGCAAGATTTTCGTGCCTCAAAGCTACTCGTTCCAATTATAACGTGGGTCCAGGACTCCTCTTCGAAGGGATCGACTCCTCTGACGATGATATTCCCTCTGAATCGTTCTAAAACTGTTGTTTTATCACAATCAGAGTCCTCAGGGATTCGACCAACAAGCCAGCCAATGCTCGCCTCATTGACGAGCAAATACTGAGCTTGACTGGAGAATGACAACTCTGGTTTAGCTTTATCAGACAATTCTCTCGAATTGCTCTGTCTGACTAGTCTCAAATTTGGTTGACCCAATGCAAGACTCAACCACTCAGAGATATCCATTCCACAGTCAATTCCCTCGACTCTGTGTCCACAAACTCTGCTACGACACATCTCCCCACTGATTGTCCTCTCGGGAATGAAATCCAGAGGTACTTCAGTCGTAGGCATACCTAAAAGCACAATTACTTTTCGCAGTCTTTGCATATTCATTCATATAGATCGTAATTTAACAACACTACCTGGATAATCAAGCTTCATCACGTTTTTCCTGCGACAAATAGTTGGTTTTAACAAGCAAAGAGTTGATTCTTGTTTCTGTGTCAAACAAACACCAGCTGAAGTTATTATCATCCATTCACGATCATACTGAAGACCTTTATTGCCGAAATGCCACGAATCAGTGATTTCATAAGCTGCACAAGATTTAATTGGATATATAAACAATCTTGCTAGAGTTAATCCTCCTTTTTCTTTGATTCCATTTGTTTTACGTTCTTTCACCAAGCTATGCATCTTCCGCTTCGTCATTTCAATCTTGTTTCCATTCACAAATGTGTTGGAGATCTTTTCTGAAAGATTATTGGTAAAATATCGTCTTTTCCAGGTGATACTGCGATACTTGAACCATTGAGGAATCTGCAGGACTTCAGGGCCATCCAAGAAGCACTTTTGAATCATCAGGAGCAACGTTTGAACGTCCTCAAGTGTGGACATGTATCCAAAAGAAATTCTAACTGCACCGGTAGGTTTGCCATCAATCAAATCTTTTCCTCCACCACACGTGAATCCAGCATCGTAATTACTCAAAACGTCTTGATTCGACAGGCACAGGTGACGCTGACAAGCGCCAGGATTGCAGAAGCAACCGGTTCGAAGATGAATCTTAAAGAGTGCAGCCATATGATGGACTTCCATGTATCCTACGTACTCTCCACTGGATCTCAGGACATTGAAGGCTACAATACCACCTTGAATACTATTGTCTTCATAATCTGAGTCAGCATACAGTTTTACGACGGGATTGCCATTGTTGTGATGCAATGTGAGAAGAGAATGATGCAAGAATCGCGCCAGGGAAAATACATGACTGGATATTTTCGTCATTGGAATAGTTGAGAGTGCATCTAGTCCATGTTGAAGTGAAATTATGGACAAAAAAGACACAGTTCCATCTTCAAACCTGCAGGAAAATTCCAAAGAGATTTTAACCATTAGAAGAACTAGCTTTATAATGCTTTATTTTTCGTAGTCTAACTATGTTATTCTCTCACCTCTGATGAATAATATCTCGTTTAACGTGATAATTTTTTGTACTCAAAGCCATGTTCACTGTTCCACCTCCATAGTAAACTTTCTCTAGCGCTCGAGCACTAGAATTCTTGACGATTAATGCACCAATGCCAGTCGGATAGCCGAACATTTTGTAGAAGGACATAACGACGAAGTCAGGTTTATAAATTGATAAATCCAGGGTGTTAGTCCCAACGTAACAAGCTGCATCAAGAAGAACATACCAATTAGTTGCACTATTAGTCAATCTATCCAATATCCCCTTGTGTGTGCTTTCAATCCAATCGAGGGGATATTTAAATCCAGAAAAGTTGGATTCAGCAGAATAGACGAAGAGTGAATTATTCTTCGAGTTTGAATAACATTCAGATCTTGCTGATGATTCATTGTTGTTGGAGAACATTTCAAAAGCTTCATTGTGAGTGATACAAACGACTGTTCCACCTTTTTCAGCCACCACGTCTCTCATTCCCAGCACAGAAGTGTGATTGTCTTGGAGGTAAACGAAATTTCCCGATTTTTCGTTAGTATCAACGAATTTGAAGGATTCAGCGATAGATCTCAAGGAAGACGTGGCTCCAGAGGTGAAAACAAGGCTGTACTCGTCTGATGAGGCATGAAAAAGGTCTAGAATCCTTTTAAAACGTTAAAAATACATTAATAAATATATTTTTCAATCATGTAAGTACATTTTCTTACCGATATCTAGTTCTTTCTACGATTTCCTGGCTCTGATTGCCCACTCCCGCCGCAGAATGTGGGTTTGCATAGAGTGAGGAAGAAAGATCTTGAAAAACTCTCTTCAATTGTGTATCAGAGTATAAAGTAGCGCCTGCATGATCCAGATAACACTCTCCATTGGCTCGAGAAAAATTCTGCTTCAATCGATCTTGAGTTTCTTGGTCATAGACCTGATTGAAACTTGGCCTTAATATATGATCCATTCTCTCTGCTGGATTATCAACTTCTGCGATATTTCTCGTCTCGAGATCCCATTTCAACGTTGTGTAACGAGGTCTGACCGCAAATATGTTATTCAATATCCATCTGCGGGTAATTAGCCTGCAGTAAAACACATACATAAGCCCAAGAAATATGTGTTTGCGACTATAAAACATACACAGACGTATTGCAATTTTCTTTAAGACCTGTATATCGTTTTGAAGCTCGTTGGAAAATAATTATGCAGAGAATTTGCTGACGCATATAACAAGGCTTGTTGTGAACATTGAAATCTCTATTTTTATTTTGCAATAGGTTATCGCGTCCTCAAGTTCAATAAATTACAACTCTGTCATTAAGCGGTAAAACGAGATAAGTCGACAATTTATTGAAAATTTTCGTAATTTATGTTTTTTTTGAATATCTTATAAATTATGAGAGATACGACAAAATTACAAGAGACCTTTATTGTC
>JABSMT010054911.1:0-11319 GCA_018902335.1 Eumacrocentrus americanus
TAATAACAAATGCCAATTACAAAACTTACATTCTTCACGCACTCGCACACCCATATCACACTATAATACACAACATTATTGTTTGAATGTCAGCTAAATTGCCATATTTACATTGAGAAACCTTTAGAAAAAATGTCTCAATTTTACACGAAATTCTATCGAATCAAACAGGCATCCATTAACTTTTGGCTTCTATGAGCCATACTATATCTTTATCATTATGACTGTATCGATAAGAAATATCTTTATTGATTTTTATTTCTATTGCTCTATAATAAAATAATGATACATACCCAACGTGAACAGGATGCCTGTGTATATCGACGTTGTCTGGCTTATGATTTGCCACATTGGAGCGCTGATAGTTCTCTTTGGTCATCATATCTGTTACGATGGCCCCTAGAGGAATACCGGAAAAAATGCATTGAATCTCATTGAATAAGGCAAACGGAAGAGAATGAAAAAAAAAAGATATGAGAAGAGTTAATGAGACTTAATCGACTGACCTCCGGAATGTCGATTGTCCCTCTCATCGTCGGTGACGTTAACTCTCATTGAATCGTCTCCCATTGACTTCATGTCATCAACAGTCATGTAACGATATTGCTGTTGGTCGCTGAGCATTGGGTCTTCGCCTATAAAGATAAAATAGCCATTAGGAGTGAAATAAATAAAGAAAAAATCAAGATAATCCTTTCGTTGAAAAATTATCATATTTCACTAAGGATTATCAGTTCGACGATATGATATTTATCATAAACTATGAGCTCATATACATGACGAGATACTGCAAATTAATAAATTTATTTGAAATAAAAAAAGAAGAAGCAATGGGCGGATCGTTTGATCATGTCGTGAACATTTGCGAGACTTGTAACTATTACATATTCTTATTATTGAGGAATGACAGAAGAAAAAAAAAATAATGCAATGGACACGAGAGAAGTGTTAGGTCTAACAAGCAGCATCTGTTGCTTTTCTCACCGTCAACGAATATGCGAAGGGTATTTCGACATTCAAAATTAACAACTTCCTGCCACTAGCCAATTCGAGAAAACAAACATTAGTTCAAATCCACGGCATTGACGATGGTTTACATTACGATCTCTGGCGTCCCAATATAGCTGATCGAATTCCCACAATCAATAAAACCTTGGAATGCATTGAATGCACCTCAAACGTGACAAATAATGACGTTATCCACGGCAGTTGACAAGTTAAATAACGCATTAACTCAACGCATTAGTGAATAGGTCAGGAATGTGAAGTCGACAATGCCCCAATTGACCCACGAATTCGCTCAACCCACGCTGTACTCACACTTCCCAGGGGAGAATATATATATTATATATACTCAGAGGAATGTATAAGATTACTCAAATGAATTTCTATGCTTTAATCCCAACTAATATATAACCGCGCTTGTTTCTACTACCTCTCTAGCACAAGAAACTTGGCACATACAATAGGAATTCTCGTGTGAGTGTTGTCAACCGGCGTCACTAGGCGTTGAAAAACGGACAACGCAATAAGACAACATACAAAAGTACACTTAAGCTCACAAGAAATGTAAATATTCTATATACTAATACCCGACTCAAGGGTAATGTTACAGAGCTCTCTTCAGTTTTTTTCTCTCATCTCCCTCTCACAATCACGAGTGTCTACTCTTTGGCTTTTCTAGAATCTATCTGTGAACGGTTGACCTCATCACCATCGACCTATTTTCCTCGTCCCCTATATAAAAACCTATATTAATCAAATACAACCATCCGGCCAATGCCATTGGATTATTCAGTTGAAAATACGTCAACGATAAGAATAGTTTGTTCCTTAAAATCCATTCTAAAGGTATGTGAGAGTTTAGTACGAAATCTTGATTTCACACGTGTGATTTATAAATGCATGAAAATGTGAAAACCAATAATCCATCGACGCCTCTTAAGTTTCTCTCTATCCCTTCTTCTATACACGCACGTCATACATTTATCTCAGTCTATTTAGGAACGGCTGCTCACGCACAAATAGTTATACACTATGTTATACTGATGGCAAAACTTGAGAAAATTGTTTGACGAAGCGTTTGTACTAAATATTCTAGGGCATTTGGAGATAATTGTTCTGAATTCGTGCCCTCATTCAATTTAGCCGAGACATTGAATCATGTGCGACTAATTCCCAGATCGTTGTCAGCAGTTCAGGGTTTCCAATTTAGTAGAGGATGTCTCTCTACTCCCTTAATGATGGACCTAGTTCTACTTCATTCTCTCCTCGTGTGACAGATCTGCAACCGTATGCACAAGCTCTACCTGACCCAGATGTATGATATGAATACCAATCGCTTCCTTCATTCGTTTTAACGATGACGCGCGCCTTAAAGACCATGATGTAATCAAATTACTAGAGTCCATTACATTATACGCAGGAAGTGCATCATGTGTATGGATTTTTTTTCTGTTAAAGATATAAGAAATCTAACTGAGATTGATGATAATGGTAGAGTATTTCAAGCATAAACAGTTGTTGTTATTATTAGACTTTTTTGTTTAGATTTTTTTTTTGTTAATTTATCGGTGAGATCTCTTAATAGCAAATATATACTGCATAGCACTGCATATAAAGAAGGCGGCGTTAATTATTCCAGCGAGTCACACTGTTGTGGCGCAAGCCACGTTTGTCCGATGCAGACTGAGAAGCTTCGAATGAAAGATCATTATTTTTAATTACAAAATATGTCGCTGTTCCTGTTGCGAGTACATCCGCAGCATGGCAGTCCCTTTGCCTTCTTCCGAGTCTTCACTGTCTTGTCCTTGGCCATTGTGTCTTTCTACTTCCTCAATTTAAATACGACGATGGAATAAAAGAACGAAATTATTGTCTCAAGTTCCTGGATTAAAGAGGATCCTCTTGTATACACTCCCACTCGATAATATTTTGTCTAAAATTAAAGACACACAATTCAATTGTTTTCAATCACTGCAGTATTGGGCGCGGATTTTAGTTTCAAATGTTTAACATTGTATTCATGAATAAGAAAAATGATCCACGTACAAACTTTCACTTCTATTTCTTCTTCTTCTTCTTCTGCTTCTTTAACTTTTTCAGCCGGTACAAACTCCTCTCTCAATATATCTCGACTTCTGCCTTCGACGGCTATCTCAATTCAACTCCGAACGCCAGCTCCCGATGATGAGGAACAGCGACTGGCACCCAAGATTGATTCAAGATCGGCGCGCGTCTACAAATGTGACCTCACGTCCATGGAGCACCAATTTTATAATAGCATCTGTGAGATCGTCTACGCTGTTAATCCCCACCGGTTTCTTCTTTACTGTTGCGTCGCGCTGTGGAGCATTTTCACGCCATGAAAATCAGTAGATATTTTCCGCCTTGCAGTCTTGTTATGACTCAGTGCACAAATGCAATTGTCAATGTAAACATGAGCTCTGTAATAGTCATATCTCTCATAAATACTTCAAATTCGTCTCTTAGCCTTAAATACAATATCTATTATCTATAATTTCTTTTCCTATTTTTTATTATTATCCTTGCTTCATCTCCAGTTTCTCCAATGCACGTTTCATTGCTTTGAAATAACTACTACACGTCCCGTTACATAAATTAACGTATTTCGGTCGACGGTTCGAGTTTGGCGGTTAGCCAGCTCGCGTCGAACTGACTACTATATACCACAAAATAAGAACCATGGAACAAGGCTGCACGACGCCCAAGGGGTTATATAACAGGTAGGCGGTGTGGGAAACATCACTACACGACGACGATGACAACGACGTATGACAACAATCAACCACCTTCATAGTACAGATGTACTAGAAGCTAGCCACCTCCGATGTTTAGAGCTGAGCTCAACCAACTGCAACGCTCTGGCGACAATACAAACGATTGTACCATCTTCTTGACATGCTAATTGCATTAATTGCAGCACGCCCTAATTCGAACAATGACAGAACGCGCGTGTGCAGCATACACGACACGTTCTGCAAGAGATCCTTGGTCATTTGCATACCCATCCTCCTGTGGTCCCTTCTATTTATCCTGTCGGTGTCCCTGAAAATTCACAACTGGCAGAGGATTGTCCCCAAGGCCAGGTCTATAATTAGGTCATCAATGACTTGCGTGTAATGACTAGGGAATAAAAAAAAACGAAGAGTGGTTGTTCGATGGGAATGAGTGAACGCAGAACTTCGAACTTCTTCTCAAGAGATCCACTCAATTCCTCTCTATAGATATCTCCCTGTATCATCCTCTAATAATAGTCCAGCCTGCATCGAATACCTAGAATCATCGACCATCGAAAATTAATGCGATAACGAAGATTTGCGATAGTTGCATGACAAATTGATGTAGTAAAGAGACTTAATGACATTATAAAAACGATTAAACTATAAACGATTTTGGTGACTGGCAATTAATATACTCTCTACGCAGTTTCTACAATTAAATGATTGGTACTGTGTGAGATTAAAAACGTTGGACAAGACAGATTGGGAGGATACGAAGGGTACATCACAGCGAGAGACAGTGAAGTGACACATTGGTGACATAAACTTACGAGTGTAGGTCATTTGGCCCTGGTAGTAGGAAGGGAGATACACGTGTTGCGCGTGAGGCGGCTGTCCATACACATTCATGGCTGCCATGCCGATCTCATCACCACCTACATCGTAGTTATTATCGGGTAAAAGCTCAACTCGCTCTTTTATCATTTAATTGACAATACAAAAGAAAAAGAACAACAACGGCCTATGATTTATTTCTTTTTGCACATTCCCAACGATCTCTTTTTATTTTTATTTCACTGAGTTGTCAGCCAATAGTCAGACAAACAAACGAAATGGGAACTGCACAGAAGAAAAAAAGGTAAATAAAAAATAGAAGACAACTCAGAGAGAGATAATCATGCTCTTTCGAACATAAAGATCCAAAGAAAAATCTAAACAAGTAAAGCTACTCTCACATTGGCATAAATCATTTGTCAAGAAAAAAATATTGAATTCTCGTGATTTCTGTCACTAACAATAATCTAGGTATTATTTCTTGTGAACTGCATTCGTCATCAGACTTTCTCGAGAAGTAGAACAAGAAAAGGATAAAACTAATTTGAAATTGAAAAAAAAGGAAAGTCTAAGTATAAAATTTTCAATTTTTTTTTTTTAGTTTTATCCGTGTGAGAATTGTTTCATGCAGTTTCGAATTAGTTGGCCAATTAGATTATTGTTGAAAAATCCTAAAAAAATTTAAACTATTCGTCCAATAATTACTAAAACGATAACTCATAATCATAATTAAACCCTCTAATTTAATCCACTAACGAAAAAACATGCCTTCATAATAAATTCAATGAAAAAAAAGTAGTGTAATAGTTCCTTTACAATTCAATTGAAGCAAAAACTTACCACCCTCGTCCTCACTGTCACTCATGAATGTTTCCTGCATAGATTCTGGTGCTTGAACTCTATATTTCTCTTCAATAGTAACCACATGTGTAGTTGTGATAATTGTTTCGGTGACGACTTTGAGCGTTTCAACGACACTGATGTAGCCGAGTTTTTGTGCGATGGCCAAAGCCGTTTGTCCGTTCTAGAGATGAAAAAAAAAAAAAAGAAAATTGGTCAACACAGCACGTGCAAAAGTGTCTACTTATTTAATTTATCTAGTTGAAAGAAACTACGTACATTGGTGACAGCATTGGGTTTGGCTTTGCTCTCAAGGAGCAAGTTGATGACGAGCGTGTGACCCTGCTGAGCAGCCTGATGCAGAGGGGTGTAACCAGCACCGGTGCTGCTGTCCACTGCTGCGCCGGATCTCAATAGAAAACGAACCATTGCTGCTTGGCCGAAGTGAGATGCCACGTGCAAGGGTGTATATCCCGCCTAATTGAACAGAATAAAACCCTTAAATTCAACTGAATGTCAAAGGAGCGATGCTTGGTCGACGAAAGAGAAGTAACACTGTTGCGCGTCGAAGATTACGAGTTCTGTCGACTAGGGTAAAGCTTCAAGGACAATTAATGTCTTACAGAGATGTTGTTAATTAGTTTAACAGTCGGAGAAAATATTCTTATTGTTACTTCTCATGTTTACACTTTGTAAATTCATTTTGAAAAGAGAAAAAGTATAAAATTACCTTTGTTTTAGCGTCCACGTGAGCGCCATTCTTCACGAGAATTGCGGCCACGTTACATTTGTCTTCTTGTGCGCACAAATGAAGCGGCGTGAGTCCATTCTGTGGATGCAATAATTATTATTAGCTATAATTGATAAAGAAAGTGAAATAAAGACGCAAATAAGTAGAAGAAATAATTGCCTTTGCTTTGTGATTTGTATCTGCCTTGTGTTCAATTAGCAACGTTGACATATCAGTGTGCCCCTCCTGGGCACTAAGGTGGAGAGGCGTGAAGCCAGCCTTCGATTCTGCGTTCGCTTTTGCTCCGTATTCCAACAATGTCGTTGCAATATCCATCTAAACAATAAAATAATTTGTAGTATTTTTGTATTTAATGATTGATGGAAAATGATGAAATTGGTAACAAATGTCACAAGACAACATACAATCTTGTTGTTTGCTTACCTGATTCTTCCGCGCAGCAATATGAAGCGGAGTGTGTCCATTTTTGGCCATAGCGTGAGGTGAAGCACCTTTGTCGAGCAATAAAAGAGCGACATTTTGATGATCGTAGTGTGAAGCCACGTGAAGAGGAGTAACACCATTCTAGATTATTCATACCACAAATAATTAGTAAAAACATTTCTACAAAAAAAAATTTAATTACAAAAAATGAAACAGAAAAACATCTAAGTACCTTTCCCTGAGCATCCACAGGTGCATTCTTCTGCAACAACAATCTCGCAACATTCATATTGCCATACTTGGCTGCCAGATGAAGGGGAGTAAAGCCTTTTTTAGTTGTAGCAGTAAGCGAAGCTCCATTCTCTAATAGAACAGATGCAACCTGTAAAACACACAAATCATTATTTACTTCTTTCGTTTCGCAAACGTATTTTTATAAGCCACTGCATATACAAAAACAATTAATTTACTTCTTCTTGGCCCTCTTTGGCCGCAATATGAAGAGGTGTATACAAGTCCTTGGTTGTTGCATCAACGTCAGCTCCATGTTGAAGTAGAAGCATGACAATGTCAACATTACCCAAACGAGAAGCAACATGAAGTGGCGTTTGCTCTTCTCTTGCTCTGGCATCAACCTGTGCGCCATTTCTCAAGAGTATCCTGATGATATCCGTTTGATTAGCACGTGCAGCAAGATGAAGTGGCGTTTCACCTCTCACTGTCGGTATGTCTGGACTAGCTTCGTTTTGCAATAAATATATCACAATGTTCATGCAACCCATGAAGCTGGCGACGTGCAAGGGTGTTAAACCAGACTCTGTTGTGGCCTCAATGCTGGCCTTGTGCTTCAACAGTAACTCCACGACCTTAATCCTGTTCTTCTTACAGGCAATGTGCAGGGGCGTAAAGCCATTGAGTGCTCGTGCGTTCGGGTCGGCATTGCGATCGAGAAGAAGCTTTGCCACACGAACGTGACCACAATGAGCTGCCACGTGAAGTGCCGTGAGATAGTCAACCGTAACCTCGTCCACGGGTGCTCGATGGTAGAGCAGAATACGTGCAGCGTCCACGTGATCGCCCTGGGACGCCATGTGGAGTGGCGCAAGGCCATTCTTCGTTTTCGAACCAATTGGTGCTCCCTTCTCAATCAAAATGTCCACAACTTCGTGATGACCTGCTCGAGCTGCGCAGTGAAGTGGAGTTAAGCCGTCCCTGGTCTTTGCTGCGATATTTGCGCCTTTACTCATGAGCAAATTCACCATTTTTATCTTTCCCCATTTGGCCGCTACGTGCATCGGTGTGATGTTGTGCTTAGCTGCGAAATTCACGTCAGCACCTTTGTCGTAGAGCAAAGAGGCGATTCGATCGTTGCCGTAGTGAGCGGCGATGTGGAGTGGCGTGAAGCCACTCTTCGATGTTACATCGGGATTATGGTCGTTCTGCAAAAATGTTTGATTGTGAATGTCGTTGGGTCTAGATCTGCAGTGATATGGTGAGGAAAAGTTTCTTGTTTCCAGAGAAAAATGATTATGAGAATCAAAAAAAAAATATTTTATTAATCATTTTCAGTAGAATGTTTTGCTATTCAAGTAAACTTATTTATTTCATTAATTTGTTCTCGAAGTGAGAAAATTTGTAGTTGATTTGTCTAAATGATCTCAACTTGATTAACTCGAAATTTTTTTCTTGATTATTATCAAGTAATAAATACATTATTGATTTAAGTAAACTTAGTTGGAATCAAGAAAATTTATTTGAACCAAAAATAAAAATTTTTAAAAAATGATTAATAAAGAATTCTCTCCTCTCATTGTATATTAAATAGGTTTTTACTTGAAGCAGCAGAGCAGCAGCCTTGCAGTCATCTTTCTTGGCTGCAATATGAAGGGCGGGCAGTCGCACCTTTCCTCGTGTGTCACTCTCCAGGAGCACAGCGACGACCTTGTCGTGTCCCTGTTGCATCGCGACAGCCAATGGAGTAAAACCGTCCTAAAAATCACAATTTCAAATGAAAAAAATCTGTTTTCTAATAGTAGAATGTTTTAGTTTTTATAATTTGTTGAGTCTACCTCAGTTGCAAGTGTTTGATTGGCGCCTTTACTGAGCAGGAACTTAACAACTGAGTCGTGGTTCTCCTGGGCCGCCATGTAAAGCGGGGTAAAGCCATTCTGGGACTGTGCGTTAACAGAGGCGCCTCGTTGCACAAGAAGTTGCACCACTTCCTCTTGACCGGCTAGAATAGGATTGACATATTTTATTAACAATGTGATAATTTATTCTTTTCCTAACGAATTACTAATATATCTACACATTTGTAATGCTAATGGACTTGTTGAAAGGATGATTGAACACGTCAATTGAACTTGAAGAGAACTTAAAGAGATTTACCAAGTGAAGCAATGTGTAGAGCAGTATTTCCCTTTTTCGTGGCTGCATCAACAGTCGCACCACGCGTGAGCAACTCTCGTACAATCTCCAAGTGGCCGTCCTTGGCCGCCAGGTGAAGAGCGTTCAGTCCATTCTGCAAAGAACCACGTTGACAAAATCAATAAGAACAAACAAAAAACTTATTCTCAATCTGCCCGTACACATCGTTTATTAAGCGATAAAACGAGATAAGTCGACAATTGATCACGAATTGAAAAAATTTTTATTTGTTCAAATACATCGAAAACCATGCGAGATATGAGAAAAATGTAAGGAATCTTTTTTGTAGGAAATTAAAATCTCTAGAAAAAAGGTTCTATGAATTTTTATCATATCTCGCATAGTTCTCGAGCTATAATTAATTTTGTTTTCAACAAATTTTTTTTTCTGAACAAAATCGTTTGTCGAGATTTTTCCGAATATCTCGGAAATGACACGAGGTATGATAAAATTGCATAGGACTTTTTTTTAGGAAATTAAATTCTCTACAAAAAAGGTCCTATACAATTTTGCTCCATCTTTCATAGTTTATGAGATATAAAAATTTTTGTGAAAAATTTCAATGAAATTTACTTTTTCATCGACTCATCTGCTTTTACAACTTAACAGCAGATACATTATTTGTGTTTACAGTACATACAGCATTTGAGGCATTGATGTCTACTCCAGATTCCAATAACTCCAGGACTTTTTCCAGATAGCCGGCACGAGCAGCACGAAGAAATGCCGTGCTTGGGTCACTCTGAAACACACAGAAAAGTAAAAGTAATTAGATAACATCATGGGATATAAAATTGCAGTAACTAAAGCAGGTTTTAGATTAAAACTGGAACATGTTTGTTTGGACTCTCATTTTATTTGGCATAATGATTGCAGGATAGAATGCAGTCAGCCCTGCCGTAACAGGCTTGTTCGTGTAACCCACAACGTAATCTCTATTTTTAAACTCGGCAAGCGAGTAAGGAAGATACACACAAACTTGACAATTATACACGCTCAGTGGCGAGGTGGTTGCCTGGGGGGCTTCCAGAATGACAGTCAGACAGTCGAAAGCAAAAAAAACCACAGGAGGGAGCCGATGAACAAGAAGTTGGAGGAGAGCTCCAAGCAGCAAGTTGGGTATTCTTGAATGCCTCATTGCAATGCCTTAACCGTTAAGTAGTTCAAGGAGACGTTCGAAGACATGGTGGAAGATAAATTTTGCTTCAATTTTACTTGCTAAAGAACCAACATCTTATTGGAGATACCTATCTATGTATGATGGGGAAAAAAAGTCTACTCATTATGTTCATCGTGTCGAGTTGCATCACTGCTGCATTTAAAACCAATCTAACTTCACAAACAGTTGCAGTTGAATCTCTTCGAGAATCTCTGAAAGGTAACTCTTAAGGAGATTCAACTGTGATTGAAATAATTGTCTTGAAAATTCTTTTTCGCTTTGAATATATATCTAATAAATCATCTTTAATTTTATCTCTGACTTAAATAGATTACAGAGTGCGATTGCAATCGCATCCAAGACACGTGCCAGCTGTCTCGAGATACGTGATGTGATACGTCTGTTTAAATATTTGACAAATCCATGCCATCATCAGTTAGCACTATATACAGAAGTTCATTCACGATGTCGGGGTGCTCTTGATAAAACGCCGTTACGCGAAACGTGAGAGTTAAAGGATAAGCGGATAACGGGTTTACGAGAAGTCTGTTTTGTGTGCATATACACTTGCGGTTCATCGACGTAATTCGATAGACGTGCACACTGACGTAATGATTGTATCATCGTCGAGCCTTCGAGAGTAAAAATAATATAATGTCGACTGGTCGAGGCGAGAGTTACGGCAACACCCATATCAAGGTCCATAGTATCAGTCTGCGAATACATAAGTATAATACATAGACACATATGTCATATGTTGGTGTTAATGAATATGGTAATATTCATTACCACAAGTTGAACGCGCATTACCTTCGAAATTAGTCATCGATATTTATTCAATCTAGACGTTTGTTATCGTGGGAATTTTCATTTCTAAATTGTTTTTGTTTATTAACTTTTTTTTTACGAAAAATATTTTAAGAGAAATTAGTATCTCTGCATAATCGCGCATTCGTCGCATTGAGGATGGATCGAAAAGGGGCGCCGCTAGGTCTGGCATGTGACGTCAAGGGTTGAGGGAACTCCGCGCGCGCACATTGTATCATAGGGTAAACAGTCCAAATGATGGACGGGTACCAAAAGATGGACGAAACACATGTTATTCAATAATTAGAAAGAAGTTGGAATTAAAATTATACTTT
>JABSMT010054922.1:0-11313 GCA_018902335.1 Eumacrocentrus americanus
AATAAATATTTATTTCTAAAGAAATAAATTATACTTTTTTGTAAAGAAATATAAATTTGTTTCAATAGTTCAGAAGTGAAGCTATAAAATGAGATAATGAAACGAAAATTTTAAACATTTTCATTTTTATCAATATCTCGAAAAGTATGCGAGATACAAGAAAATCTAATCGAACCTTTTTTGTAGGAAATTGAATTTTCTACAAAAAAGTTCTGATGCATTTTTGTCATATCTCGCACAGTTTTTGAGTTATAATCTATTTTCATTTTAGCAAACTGTTGTTTCTCAAAAAATCATTCATTCAGATTTTTCGAGATATCTCGAAAACTACACGAGATACGATAAAGTTGCAATGGACCTTTTTTGTAGGAAATTAAAATTCCTACAAAATTGTTTCTATGTAATTTTTTCATATCTCGCATGGTTCACGAGATATAATCAGTTTTTTACTGACATCTCTTTTTATCGCTTCATTACTGAATCTATTTTCCTATTGTTAATTAACGATTCATTATTTTAATTTAATTAATTGAAATCATTATTCAATATAAAGAAAATAAATTATTAATATAAACAAACTTGGTAATGTTCTTCTTTCAGTAAATGATAAATAAGATTTTTTTACCTCCGTTCTAGGCGAGAGATGAGTACGCTCTAGTGCTGACACTGACTGATGGCAAGCTGGGAGATGGAAATTTCATTACACAGAGTCTTCTTCTGCTGGTGGAGGACATCAACGATAATGTCCCTACCTTCCGGCCCCATCCAACTACCCTGACGGTGAGAGAAGACTCAGGTCCAGGTATACTGACCGCAGTGGAGGCCACTGATGCTGATGAGGGTGCTCATGGTCAAGTGGTCTACCACCTCCAGGAGCTCGATGGAGATAATGACGTATTCTCCATCTCGACACTCAATGGGAAAGGTGTTATTCGTCTCGTTGGCACGCTGGACTACGAAAAGAAGTATCTCTATCAGTTGAGAATCCTCGCTGTTGATCGTGCTAGCAACGGAAAGGTGGAAAAAGCAGAATTTATTAATGATACAAGAAGAGAGTAATTTTCGAAATTTAATTTTTGATGTTTTATAGGTGAATACAGGGACTACCGCTATCTTAGTTAAAGTCCAGGATGTCGAGGATCAACCACCCGAGTTCATTGCCATGACTCCAGTTGCCAGAATTAGCGAAAATGCCAAGATTGGAACTTCCGTTCTTCAAGGTTTGTTGAGCATTGAATAGCATACTTTATAAAAAATACTATTCCTACATTTCTTCTGTTCCTCAACAGTCCGAGCCATCGACGGTGACAAGGGAATCAACAACAGAGTGTCTTACAGCATCACAGAAG
Organism: Eumacrocentrus americanus; assembly: GCA_018902335.1. NCBI lineage: Eukaryota > Metazoa > Arthropoda > Insecta > Hymenoptera > Braconidae > Eumacrocentrus > Eumacrocentrus americanus. Next base: position 1,350 of record JABSMT010054922.1, read on the forward strand.
GTCCCAGATACCTTTTCGACATCGACGCTAACTCAGGAATTGTATTTACTAGAGCTCAATTGGACAGAGAGGCAGAGGACAATAGTGATGGGACATTTGTTCTAGAAATAACAGTTAAAGAGATCTCAAAAGTCATACCAACGCCCTCAGTCACCACTGAGGTGACAATTATCCTCACAGACGTGAACGACGAGACCCCAATGTTTAGAAGTGATCGTTACATCGCTGAAATTAATGAGAATGCACCCCAGAACACTCCAGTGAATTTTATTGGAGACTCCGTGCCAGAAATTTATGATCACGATCTGGGAAGCAATGGAACCTTCCAGATGTTCATTGATGGCGATGGAGGAATATTTGAAGTGACTCCTTCACGAGGAATTAACGAGGCACCTTTCTTAATTCGTGTGAAGAACTCAATGGAACTGGACTTTGAACAGAGATCAGTGATAAACTTCACTCTCATTGCAAAAGAAATTGTTCCTTTTCTTCCCAAGTTCAGTATCGTTCCTGTGACAGTCTACATCAAGGATCAAAACGACAATTATCCGGAATTCACAAAGACCATTTATGAGGTCAACATCCCAGAGAATTGTCCTGTTGGAACGACAGTTGCCTGGGTCCAAGCGCTGGACGACGACAGTGGTAACTATGGAACTCCTGGGATTAGGTACACCAATTTAGGTGGTAGCATAGCATATGCTCTCAAGTTAAACTCGACGTCTGGTGTGATTACCGTCAAGCAGAGTGGTCCAGGCTTTGATCGAGAACTCGTTGCACGTCACTATCTCACGGTGGAGGCTCGTGACGATCTTGGAAAGGGAAACCGCAATACAGCGCAGTTAGTGGTTAATATTGAAGACGTTAATGATAACCCACCGATATTCTTCCAGAACAAATACGAGGCGGTACTGTTGGAGAATAAAAGGGAATTTGAATCATCTTTGACTGTTGAAGCGTTTGATATTGACTTGAATGGAACGAAAAACAGTGAAGTCGTTTACTCATTGGTATCAAGTGAATTTTCTCGGAACTTCACAATTAATTCTAAACGGGGGATTATTAAACCGTCTTCTCCGATGGATTATGAAGCTTTGCCAATGATTCAAGGACATCGAGAGATGGTTCTACGTCCACTGAAGTTGACTGTCCGAGCGCGTGACATGGGAACCCCGAGCTTGAGTTCAGACGTCCCGTTAACGATTTATTTAAAAGACGTAAATGACAATGAACCAATGTTTGAGAGAGCTGTGTATCAAAAAAACATCCCTGAAGATCTCAGCGGTGGAACGAATGTCCTGCAAGTTAAAGCATGGGACAAGGACTTGTCATCACCGAATAATAAATTAGTATACAGGATTCAAAGTGGTGCTGGAGATAAATTCGTCATCAGTCCTGAGACAGGAGTCATCAAAGTCGCACCAGGATCTAATTTAGATCCCGATTTAATGTCACCAAAGACGACAAAGTATATTCTGAACGTTGTGGCCATCGATAGTGGTACTGAAGTTCAAAGATCTGCTGAGGTTCTAGTCAACATCACGATTGTTGATGTGAATAACAAGCCTCCGATTTTCATTGACCCTGGTACAGTTGCGATTAGAGAAAATACTCAAGTTGGAGCTTATGTCCATCGAATTATAGCCAATGATCCAGATATAGCGCCAATTTTGCGGTACAGAATCGATCCAAATTCATCAGAGGCTCGGAATGAAGAAGGAACTTTAATAAGAATTCAGGAATACGATTATCTGGCTGCTCTTGAGCTCAATGCCTTAGATGGTTTACTTAGGGTAGTAAGACTTCTGGATCGAGAGAGGGTTGAAACGATAAAGCTAGGCCTGGTTGTCGAAGATCTGGCAGCAGTTAGAGGCACTCAAACAGCTTCTGCTACATTAAATATTATAATTGAAGATGAAAATGACAATAATCCAAGATTTCGTAGACCTTTCTACAGGAGATCTGTCACTGAAAACAGCAAGAATGGTGTTCATATAGCCAGTATTGTTGCAGACGATGCCGATAAAAATCGTACCATCACGTACTCCATGGAAAGTCCTCAAGAAATCGCAGATCTTGTTCACCTAGATCCGGAGACTGGTGAGATGGTCGTGTCGAATAAAATCGATCGAGAGATGTTCTCCTGGTTGAACTTGACCGTTCGAGCCACTGACTCTGGCATTCCTCCAAGATCTAGTCTGTCTGAGGTGTACGTACAAGTATTGGACGAGAATGACAATAATCCCTACTTTATATCTGACATCAACAATGTCACAGTCTTGGAAAACTCGAAAGTAGGAACGGAAATTGTAGTAATTGAAGCTAGAGACCCTGACAGTGGAGATTATGGTAAAATTACTTATCTCTTGGACAGAATGTCGTCACAGGGAAAGTTTGCTATCCATCCGGAAACTGGAGCTTTATCTATTGCAGATACTCTTGATTGGGAGGCAAAGAGCAGTTATGTATTGATAATTGAAGCATGGGACAACTATCAATTCGGTTACACAGCCGGGGAATCGAGAAATGCGTTTAAACAAATAGAAGTAATAGTGGAAGATGTTAATGATAATTCTCCAAAGATTGAACTGCCTCAGGAATGTGTTACAATCTCTGAATTCCATGATTCACGAGATGCAATAGCTATAGCTAAAGCAAGAGACGCAGATAATCCTTCAACACTCAATGGAAGAGTTATGTTTAGAATTCTGACTGGCAATGAAATGGGTTTCTTTATACTGGAGCAAACTGACTATTGGACAGCAAAAATCAAAGCTGTTGGATCTTTAAGAGGAAAGTTTGGAAATTATTCTTTACATTTAGAAGCTCGTGATCTTGGAACTCCTGCTAATGAAGACAATAAATATCTGGAGATATGTGTAACAGATTACAATGACAATCCACCAGTATTCTTGAGCCCACAGCACAATACGACAATCCGAGTGCCAGAAAATGTAACAGTGGGATCGTCAATAATTCAGGTAGAAGCAAAAGATGCTGATACTGGACTGAATGGAGAGGTGCACTATCGACTGAAACATGACCTTGCTGGCTACTGGAGAACATTTCATATTGACGACAAGACTGGTGTTATCACGCTAAAACATCCATTGGACAGAGAAACTCAAAGGATGTATGAGGTAAATCTTTTTTATTTGCAAAATAAAACACAAAACAAATTCACAATAAAAGACATAAATTATTAATTTCTTTTATTTCAGATAAGAGTGGAGGCTTATGATCTTGGTACACCGACTCCTCTGAGTACTGACTTGGACCTGATCATCTATGTTCGCAACATAAATGACTACGAGCCGCAATTTTTAGTAGACGTATTCTCGATTACTTTCACAGAGGAAAAACCACCAGATTCAGAATCAGCATTACTGCCAGAAACAATAGACCGAGATGAAGTAGACGACTTGGATGATCCCCCAACTCAAGTGTGCTACTTCATCGTTGGTGGGAACGACGATGGTTTTTTCACCTTGGATATTTTTAATCACAAACTCAGCGTAAGCAAAGAATACGAATACTTGGACTAATTCATGTCTTTACTTTATTTTTATCAAGATTATTCTGTTGTAGACTGCCAAGACTTTGGACAGGGAGCACCAAGAGGAGCATCTGTTGCTTATCAAAGCGACTGAGGACTGCGGGACTGTTCCAGCAAACGAAAGTTTCTTCGATGAAGCTGATGATACATTATTGAAAGTCATCATCAATGTCACTGACATCAACGACAATCCACCAAAGTTTGTCAGCAAAGTCTTCACTGGAGGTGTTACGACAGAGGCAGACTTTGGTGCACAAGTAATAAGCGTCAAGGTGATTAGTTTACTAATTTTATTGTTATGAAGATGAAATAAAATTAATGTGGAACGGTGGTGTTGATGGTAAAAATGTTAATCTTCAGGCTATCGATCTGGACGCCGGGGACAATGCAGCAGTGAGCTACTATCAAGTCGGTAAAGTCCATATGACTCTAACCGAGGGTCTAGACGATATGAATATCCAGCCTTTCCTTGTGGACAGACTCACTGGGGCAGTTACCCTGAACTTTGATCCTCAGCCAAGAATGAAGGGCTATTTTGACTTCATGGTACTTGCTAATGATACAGATGGTCTTCAAGACAGATCAAGAGTCTTCATTTATCTGCTTCGCGAGGATCAGCGAGTGAGATTCGTACTTCGACAGCATCCACCAGAAGTTCGGAACAGGATAGACAGTTTCAGAGAGTAAATATCAAAGTCTAGAAATTTTCATTCTATTAATTAATTTGCTCAACAAAGTCATTAATGATCATCTATTTCCAGGATTCTCGGCAACGTAACAGGAGCAATTGTGAACGTAGACGAATATAAAATCCATGAAAACCATGACGGTTCAGTTGATCGTACACGAACTGATCTCTATCTTCATCTGGTGAATCGCCGAGACAATTCAATCCTGGACGTCTCAGAAGTACTCGAGCTAGTCGACAGAAACATTGAGAAACTAGACAACCTCTTCAAGGACTTCAACGTCTTGGATACCCAGCCTGCTGAGTCACAGCCTGTGATTCATTATGAGCAGGCAGGGACAACGTTCTGGTTGCTGGCATTGACCCTTTTCCTCGGCGCTCTGTTGATCCTCTGCATTGCTCTGTGTCTTTCACAAAGGGCCTCGTTTCAACGCCAACTTAAAGCTGCCAACGCCTCACCCTTTGGCACCACGGATTCAGAGTTTATTCCAGGTCCAGGCCGAGTTCCAAACACGAATAAACATAGCGTGGAAGGATCGAATCCTATTTGGATGCATGCCTATGAGAATGAATGGTTTAAGAGTGATGAATCGTTCAGTCATACTTCAGATCGGGATTCATTGGATGAGAATGCACTGAACAATGAAGAAGTTACGAATGAGGGAAGCTCTGGTGAAAGAACTACCAACGAGAATCCTTACTACACACGACCACAGCCTACTTCAATATCTAGGTAATTATTTAATAAGATAATTACTGAAAGTTAAATATATTTATTAATGTAAATGATTTTTTTTTAGCATTGAAACTGTCACAGACAACCAAAATGGATTTTGTCGAGAATCGCCAATATATCAGCACGAAAATCCTGTGCTAAACAATCCTCTTGGCAAAAAAATTGAAACGACAGAGTTATAAATTCTAAACTCTTCTTGTAAATAATATTCATCCTTTTGTACTTAATATTTATTTATATTCAATCTTTTGAGATGCCACGAATTATTTATTGATACCAAATAAGGCATTATTGACGTGTAGTATTCAATAATAGTATTAGATTAATGAAGAAAAGGAAAAAAATAACGAAAACAAAGACTCTTCAGGTATCGAATTTTGAATAATAATATACGTAAAAGAAATTTTGTACATGATTTTTATAAGTCTTTACGGAACAATAAAAAGCATTTTATTTACGTACGTATATGTATATGTAGACCAGATAAAGTACATAAAAGAAATCGATACGCATGATTTAGAGTGCTGAATGCAAAGTGTCGTATGACTAATCGTAAAGCACACGTGACAAAAATAAAATGGGTCGTTTAAACAACTCTCATAGGGCTATACCGTGGAAATATGTAATGAAAAGTGAATTTCCACTTGATATAATACTGCAACATATTATTTAGGATAATAATCTTTAGCATTACGAGGTCAACGTCTGCACCAATGGCTATACTCAGTATAAAAAGCTCTTTTAATTTAAATATAAATTAGTAAAAAAAACCAAGTCTGATCTCAGCAATTCAGTACTGCCCTTCAGGTCTTTAAAGTTTGACCCTGTACATTTGATCTTAAAAATTTAATCAAAACTACAGTGTCTAATCAGCACGCTATACGAATATTATCCTTTCCAAGTTTATGCCTAAACTATAAAATTCATAGTCAAATTATTGTCATCAATTTCTTCAATCAATGAAATATAGTTTCCAGAAGCTTATCCCTATAACTTCCTGACCTCATTCGCTTTCTTCCTCTCTCAGGTGATGGATAAAATTTGGATTAGCTGAGGCAACTGGGAAAGCAAGGAATGGAGAGAAAACTGAACTAGCTTATTCTCTTATCGTCTTCCTGGACATCGGCCTCGCGTGCAGGCTTATGGTAATTCAGGGGAACTAAGAGCCGCCGGTCAGCTTCAAACCTCATTCCCCTATACACAAGGCAAGAGTGACCCAACCTCGCCTCGGAGCAAATATCCTAGACGATAAACTACCCCCGACGTACTTTCTCAACCCCTCTCGAAAGCATTTCAACGATTCGTATATTTTACGCACCATCCACTTCACGCTGCACATATAGGCACAAGTCATTGTCCAAGCAATAAAAAAGACAAATCAAATGTCATGGATCATAACTCTCGCGTAAAACGCAGCCGTTTGGGGGATGATTATTGGTGAAGATACGCAGCTTTTACTGCAGAATAAGAATGATGCGTGAAATGATGGGGCAAAAGGTTACGACTGCCTGCTTCAAATAGGGTGGCCAGATCTTTATTACAAAACTCTCACTCCTTCACAAAGAAATCACGCGACTTCCCTTCGCTTGCAACCCCCAAGGCATTCAAGAGTTCTCCACGCACATGCATACACATAAAGTGAATCTACAGAACTATCTGGGTGTGAGTCATCATCGCATTATTGTCCTACGCAGTTGACTACGAGTTTCATTGATTTTCGATCATGTTTCACAGACCCCAACGCAAACATTACACTAACACAACCCTCGTGCATTCTATTTTCCTAATTTTATAAGTCTTACCTAGACATGATAGACAATAGCAAAAATATATAACTCTCGTTACGGGAAATGACCTTTTTCGCAATCCGGAATGAGGCTCAGAGTATTTGATTGCAGGGATGGATAGCAAGAGTCGTAAAGCACCAGCACACATGGATCAGCCACATGCTGCTCCATATAGTTATGTATCAGAATGACCTCTGTATAAACAGGTTGCGCTGGATGCATTCTAATCAACTCCACCTGAAAAAAAGCATATAAATAAATATAAAACTAATGAAATAGAAAATGTGATGAATAAAATATTTTCAAGCTCCTTTCACCATCATCAAAGGTAACTATGTGGGACAGGTAGCCCCATGGGGTTGTTGATCTAAGGGCGGCTAACCACCATCGTCGGTCATCCCTTCTACAAGCTACCCAGGTATCGTGACGTGACGTTACCTCCACGTGACGACGCCCGGCGTCGGCGTCGAGGGGGTGGCCAAGCCGAATACTGCGACAACCCCTTCACATGCCTCGGCGCGTCCTTTGCGACCACGTGCAACGTAGTCCTACCCCTTGAGATAGTTGAAAGGCATTCAAATTCTTTCATTATAATCCATAGAGAATAAAGCAAAATATCTGCAACAAAGAAGACCAGTGATTATAATGGTTCAATGATGTGTCGTCTGGATCAATTGTTCAAGGACTTGTTTAGATACACGTGTGATCGATTGGTGTTCAATCGATCTTAAAGTGCTTCCTGGTGTATCATCATCATTATCATCATTGAAAGTCTTTTGCGTCGCAGTGAAGGGTGTATTTATGAAGATTGCGCTAAGCTCTTGGATTGGACGCGCCGGGAATATGTCTTGCGAGGTCCAAATAAATTTTTTAATTACCTCAAACAGGTGGGTGATCAATTATTAAAGACCAGTGAGCTGTATCATGATAGGAGAAGAAGAGGAAAATTGAATTAAAAATAATTTGTATAGGTAATAAAAATTGATTTCGCGGGTTGCAGTATATGGCATGATGTAGCACCACAGATATTTGATCGCCCCACATTTGTAACTGTGTCGGACATCAGACAGTGGTGGTATATGAATAATGATAATGGACGTGTGCGTGTACCCCGTTAATATCTGTCCGTCCTGTAAGACATTTTTTCCTTCATTCCAATAAATTTGTTATATTGGATGCAAACATATTCAAAGGTGCTAGCTGAGCACTTTATCTTGATTGAATGAAGTGTTGTCAATGAAAAAGAGGCCATGGAGACTTTTTAATGATGATGCTGTTTGCGAAAAAAATAATTGTCAACCGGTGAAAACGATATTTGCCTGTGATAAACACAGACATTGAGAGTATCTGACCCGATTTTCAGGACTTACTAGTAGTCACGCACCAATTCGAAGCGCACGTGGGATGGCTCGAGCTTTCCATGAGCTCGATCTCCTGTTGCATCTGCAGCGAAAAAATTCAAACATTATTCTCTTTTATAGAATTTTTTAACAATAAAAAATAAAAACAAAATTAGTTAAAATATATGTACATTTGAATAAAAAACGGTGACTATAATTATAGATTTCGGTCAGTGTAGTTCCCCATGACTGAGAAAGATAAGGTGATGTTGGTCAGAAAGCTTTATATGTGTAATGAATAGCCCTGATCTCATTCCTTGATTACAAAATCGATATAAAGAAACTTTATCGGTTTAGACAATCGTTTCTTTTTTGCGAATTACTGTCCACACAAAATGTTGCTTTCCTTGATAACAAAATAAACAATCTTTCACATCATTAATCATGTTTCCTTCTAGAATAATTTGATGATTCACGATGATTAATGAAGTCGATTTTATTGTAGTAGGGTCGAATTACCGTAAAATTATTTCTTTGGAGTCATTAAGAATTTATCAGACACACACCATGACTATGCTTGTTATGTATGCTCAACGAAATCGATTCATTTCGTCCTGGTGGACGTTATAGAAAAGTCGACGACCACTTCACTAGACCAATGACCCCGCGTGTCCACGTGTAAATGAAGTCTCAGCAAAAATTGAGAAAATAAATAAGAAATAGTTCAAGTATATAAATAGAAATCCAATTAATTCCTTGATGCCTCGCAATGCAATCGAATTCTGTACTGTAGAGGAATCTGGACACGTGCGGCTAGCAAAGGAACAAGAAGAGAGCATGAATCGCTTGCTCTATCACGCAATACAAGGCATTGACCACCCAAACGATGTGAATAATTACTAGACCACGATGAGTCGATGTTACTTCTCAATTCCATTAAATTGAACATGAGATTTGAAATCATTTACCTGTTGGCAAAAAAGAAAGCAATGTGATGAGTCAATTAATATTATTGCAGAATGCCATCAGAAATATGGTTGAAAGCATGGATCTACCTGAGTTTGGTCCTGGGTGGAACGAGAAGTGCTCGTCCACGATTCGACACATCAACGGACATGGGTATGGTCCTCGTTCCAGCCGATGCAGAAGTTGATTCAGTCATTTTTCGACTGCGTGCTACGGACCAGGATGCTGACTATCCACTTGTCTTCGATGTCACAGCGACTGTGACACCAGTTGTACGGATAGAAAATCTACCGTGCACTTTTTACAACAAGGTGTGCCAAGCCAATGTTATTTTAATCAAAAGCCTGACCGCTGGACGACTCCACGATTTTGCTGTAAGAGTGAGAGACTCCAAGGGCGATTCCGATTCCATGCAAGCCACGATTTCCGTGACCAATGCTACTACACCACGCGATAAAATATTTCCGCATATACCAGCACTCATTATGGTGCCTGAGGTGAATGTCTTTGCATTATTTTCTTTTGTATTTATTTAAATTTTGTGTGGGCAGAATTAATTAAATTTTTTTTCCTTATTGATTTAGGATACTAAACGAGGCACTGAGCTTGATTACATTCTTGTCAGATCGAATCCCTGGAGTGGCAAGCCAGTGTACATTGAGTTGTGGGTGAGAAAACACAAATTCTTACAAGATATAAAAAATTGTTTTTTTCGTTTGAAATATCTTTCCTAAATAAAATAAATGATTTTGATTGTGAGAAGTCACTAAATATTATTTAATTAATGCAATTGAAGCTTCTGTCGTTAAATAGTAAAATGAGATAAGTCGACAATTTAACGAAAATTATAGACATTTCTATTTTTCAAAATATCTCGACAACTATGAGAGG
>JABSMT010054933.1:0-11311 GCA_018902335.1 Eumacrocentrus americanus
AGAGCATTTAATTCCCTATAAAAAAGGTTCTATAAGATTATATCGTATGTCCCAAGGTTTTTGAGATATTCGTAAAAATGAAAGTGTCTAAAAATTTTCATAATTTTTTAGTTATCTTCTTTTACCGCTTCACTACTGAATTGATCAATTAGCTGTTGAAAATCATTTATTCAAGTTGTGAATTTACCTTTCAGGTCACGCTATGCCTATTCGATCACTGTGTTTCTCTCCAGACTCACAATTGCTTCTAACAGCATCGGACGATGGCCACATGAAGCTCTACGACGTGTAAGTTATGCAGAATTACATTTATTTAACTATATTGCTTTATTTTATTAGTTTCAATGTACGGAAAATTGTGGATTAGTTGGGTATTTTATTGTTTTACTGATTTTTCTGTAGGAATGACGCAAACGTAGCTGGTACTCTCTCCGGACATGCATCATGGGTTCTCGGTGTTGCTTTTGCGCCAGATGGACAGAAATTTGCATCGAGCAGCTCAGATCACACAGTGAAAATTTGGGAATTAGCAAAACGACAGTGTCTGCACACGTTTAATGAACACAATGAGCAGGTATATATTAATCTTCAGCAAAAGAAAATTTAATACCAATTGGTGAATTCACGCTGAAATATTTTTTTTTTTTTAATTTTAGGTCTGGGCAGTAAAATATCATCCCGAGAAGAATAATCTTCTCGTGTCAGTGTCAGAAGACAAATCAATTAATCTCTACGAATATCCACAGTGATGTAAGACGACCATTGGGAATAAAAAAAACTATAATAAAAAATACATTCGATTGAATTAACAATTTCACATTAGTATTAATGATTTTCTATATTTTTTTAGCAGAATACCAATATTAAATTATGTATACAACTGTTTACCGGGTTCGAAGGGAGTAATGAATGATTAAAACACCTGGATATCTACAAGGGTTATTAGCTATAAATTTTATTATTTCTGAATTTCGTAATATACACAACTCAGTGAAGTAGTTGAGAAACTGATAACATGGTAATCAATGGAAAGTTATACTTATCATTTTACTAACGCACACGAATTATATGTCTTGATGAAGCAAACGATGAAATGAAATTTGCCCACATGTTTATTCCTAGTTGGAAGAGTTAAATTGAATCAACCCGAACTGGATAGGAGCTAATAAAATGCCAAGACATACATTAAACAAATAATCAATGAAATAAATAGTAAGATAAGAGCAATAATAAGTAATTTAGAAAGAAAATATAAATGAAAATCTCTTCTTTTTTTGCACGAGGAAGAAAAGAAGATGTATGATGAAAAAGTAAACATACATAGTATAAAAATATTTATACAAACTATAATGGCAATGAAAAAAAAAATAATAAATAATAATAATTTGCACAAACTTTTGAGTATAAAGTTGATAAAAAGCAAATTGCCAAGCTGATGGAAAAAATCTTTTTGATATGATACCTGAGTTATATAAATATTAGACTAAACTTTAGCCATGGATACATTTATATTGGCCGTCATGAACAGAATGTGAATGTCTTCTTTCCAATGTATTATTTCTTAAACATAAGAACTATAGTTTATCGTTCGTACATGCTCAAAATAGATTATTATGTATTGCGAATTGGATTTTCAAGTAGACTAGAAACTTCGGGTAGCTTTTTTTTCCTGTTTTTATATATATTATTATTATCTTAAATCGCTGAGCGATTTATTGATAAACGTGTCTAACGTTTACTCTACCACTGCGCTTTTCCACCTCTGTAACAATGAAATTGGCAAACTATTGTGTCATAATTTTTCCTTGCAATCCCATCAGTCTTGAAATAAGTCATTAGAACTTGCAATCACTCATTATCAGTGGGCATTTTCGACATTTCTCCTAATCTCACCGAAGGGAGGGTTTTTCTTTTCTTATTACGACCGAGTTCCCAACTCTGTCCTCCATGTCCATTATATACAGTGCTGAGAAATAAATAAAGCAGGCGCTTATTTGTAAAATCGACAATGCTCTTGGGACACTACGTGTATTTACATCCAATAAATGATCTCAAAGAGAATTAGAATGATCCATTTCAGCCAAACGAGATATTATTAATCCTAATCCAACTATATAATCTGCATGAAGAAATAAATTTCTCGAAGAAGTAAAAAATGAAAGAAATATTTAAAAAAAAAAAAGATTAATCTTAGGCAAAGAGAGCATGACTAGTCCCCGAAATGAAATAAATGTTTAATTATTATTAAACAGTCGTTACCCTCGACGAAGCTGTAACAACTTCTGTCAAGCATTCAGCTGCATCAATCGTTGTCTTAGTCATATCCGACAGAGCTTCCTGCGTATAATTAAAGGGTGGCACGATTGCCGAGACTGGAGTACGAGTTGTCTGAGTGTCATCTTGACCCTCTGCCGAGTCAACTCTAATAAAAGAGCCAAGACGTGATATTCTTTTGGTGGGATCGCTGTCTGTAGAGTCAATACTGCGCTGTTTCCTCAGCACAATTGTTCCATAACCGATCGAAGTCGCTTTGCCCGTGGGTTTTGCTTCTGACGATCTGACTGGTATCTTGCAGGGTGCATCGGCTGCACTCATTCCAGTCAAGTCACACGAATTTCGATAGCTTGGCCCATAGGGTGGAGCATCTGGCTGCTTTGTAGGTCTCTTAAATTTCGTTTTGGCAACATCTGCCACTTTCGGTACTCCCTCGAATGTTGAGCTCCGAAATAGTCGAAAATTCGACGATTTACTCGAGGCAGGAATGTCCTCAGAATCCACAGAAGCTGCTGCAGTAATCCACTGACGTGTGTCAGGCTTCTCTAATTTCTGTTTATTTTTGTTTTCCTCCACTTTCTTCCACAAACTCGCTATCTTACTCGTTGCCTCCTTCGGCAATTTCTTGCCTGACGCCACTGAATTCTGAGAGACAATGCTCGAATTGCTGCTTGATCTCTGTCCGAGAGTTCTCTTTGTGTTTTGTGCATTCTCTGACCAAGTCTTGACATGTTCTACGCCTGACAATCGTTTGTTGCTGACTGTCGACGTGACTTTGGGACTGACTATTCCCTCTGCACTTGCACACTTGGTCAATCTTGATTCATGCGAGACGTGGGATGCTCTCACAGAGATTTTTGACCGTGCTGGATGGATTTTCGATGGTGAGCCACGTGTAGGCTTGGCTATTTTCGATTTATTCGGTGATGCAATCACGACTGTCGGTGCATTCTCCATTTCAGGCTCATCCTTGGTAAATGTTCCCTGTCTCTCGAGCGGCTTGGGGGCTTCTGTCTTTTCCTTTGGAGCACTTGACGTGCATTCAGGTGGAGTGCTGTGACGTTTCACAGATTTAGCAGCGGCCACGGTCGAGCCTCTCTGTGGAATAGAGCTTCTTTTCGACAGTGCAAGACTTCTGTTTGTCGAAGATATTTTTTGATTGACTTTCAACTGATCTTTCGTTGCTCCACTGTTTGTATTTTGTCTGAGTGTTGTCGCTCGAGTTGCTCGAACGATGGGCGAGGTGTTGCTTCGACCAATTGGAATTCCACTCGAATTATTGACTTGTTTCGCAGGCGAACATTGTGGAGTAGGTTTCCTCGTGTTTGGATTTGAATACAGAGCTCTTCGTCTTCCATGAATTGCTTTTGGACTGCCTGGCTCGGATTTTTCGGCATTATTAGAGTCTCCACTGGCATCACGACTTATTATCGTGGGTTTAGTTATTCTCGGTCTCTTTGGTTGCTCCTCGACAGGTTGGCACTCATTCTCGTCATTCTCCGATTCACTAGTCTCTGGAATCTCTTCTGGCTGTTCGATTTTCTCTTCAACTGGAAGTGTTTGTTGGGCTTCCTGAGTCTCAAGCGTCTCGTCTTCGTGGGGTGAGGGCTGTTGAATATTTTTCCTGGTGAACGTTAAGAATTTATTGGCACTGCCAAGACGCATACGAAGACTGAGTTCAGCTTCAGAGTCATTTGACACCAGACTTATTGTCTCGCAGTCGAGCAGAGAATCATTGGCTTTGCTTGTTTCATTCAAAGTGTGAAGGACTATATTTGCATTTTTCTCGAGCATCGTTTGCACATCGTCCGATGGGGAATCGTCACCAATCAGTGTTTTTGTACGATAACGTTCCCTGTTATCCACTCGTTTCTTCGTGAATGTCGACGAGAAACTCCTCAATGAAGGAATCGCAGATTTAGGTAGAGAAGCAGCTGCTCCAAGGTCGTTAATGTTCTCGTCTGGATTTGCAAATGGATTGTCGAGTACTTGTGTTTGAAATCGGGCTGGATCCTCTTGACGTCGTTGCTTAGGAGTGAGTTTAAAGTTTCGTGCCTCCAATTGTTTCTGCTTACAACGTTCCTCCTCTTCCTTCTTCACCAATTCTGCAGCAATAGTATACGTTCTATATCGTTCTTTGGCCAATTGTCGTTTTTGTTTTGGTGTCAAGTGATGCTTGTGTTTCTTTGGTGTCGACTCAGCTGAACTGCTCAGACTGTACTCAGTGGGGATTGGTGTGGTTGCTTCATCGGTGTCATTATCATCCATTCTTTCAACTAAAATTGAAGGAAATACTTCTGCCTCTGTGTGCAATTCATTGTCAATGCACAAAGTATCACTCATGCACATAGTGTTGTCTGTATTTGCATCAATCGTTGTGTCTTCAATCTCACTGAGCTCATTGAAAAGCGATGGAGGATTGATATTCTCGAGATATTCACTGAGACTGCTATTGGCACTAGGTTTGACGATGTCAAAAAGTGAGTCCTCTTTTGAGTCAGCAATCTCAGACGTGATACTTGCTACACTTAGCATACTATTCTCCATGTCACCGGTGTCCAGAAGCTCGTCCATCATTGATGGTGGCTTGACATTCTCCAATTGTGAGATATTTCCCATGCTCGTGTCATTCAGCAAACTCTCGAGACTCGTCGGAGTTGTGTGGTGGTGACCTAATGCCCTTTTGGCTACCACACCCAGCGGAAGAGATTTCTTTCTACGTGAGTCGATTATACGAGACTTGAGTCCTGCTGGAGGCAGTGACGTTGAATTATAGCTTTCGAGAGTATCCACGTAACTTGTTGTCAAAGACACAAGGCTATTCATTGTGGAGGGAGGTTTAATAGCTTCCAGATCATGGCAGGTCAGACTGTTCATTCCAAACTCAGCGTTTACAGCCTCAGCCAACCGGAAAGCCTCTTGCTCGATTATCCGTGACGTGGTCATGCTTGATTGCTCGGCGACATTTGAGGAGAGAGTTTCCTCACTCTTGAAAGACGCAACCATAGGAACGCTCATGCTTATAGTGGGAAAAGAAAGGTCGTTGGGAGAATCCTCGTTCCACGTGTCGCTTTGGACACTCTGCTTCATTGCTGAGGAGTCTCGTTCACGCATTGCCTCAGTTTGCTGGACCAGAGTCGCTGTCAGACGATCTAGGGAGGCTATCATTGCATCGGGATCACGTTGACGTCTGTATTCATCCTCCTGATGCTTTGCTGGACTCTCGGTTGCATTGGATTCCTCTTTGTGACTGTCGTTGGTGTTTTTTACTTCACGAGACACTGACGATCCATCCGGCATGTCCGCAGAGACTTTTGATACCGCAATGGACGAGTTACATTCGTTTAATGTAATATTCTCAGTGTTTGATGTGCCAGATTTGATGCAGAGCTCAAGCAAAACTTGTTCAGATCTCTCGACAGAGTCGTAGGATTCTATACTCTCTGAGCTCGCTGTTTCCAAGGGCGTCGGATGGCCTGATTTCTGTTCACAGTGTACTGAGAGTTCGTCAATACACTCGTTTTCCTCGATAGAATGCAGAGAATTGATTTTTCCAATGGTGCTGTCAGTTTTCTTCATTGATGAATCTATTTGGGTCTCGTCAAGTTTTTGATATTCCATTGAAATTTTTTCTTTGTCTTCCGCAACGTTGAGATTGTCCTCGCATGACGTGAAACCACTCGTTGTTTCCTCAATATCATCATTGCACGAATTAACTTTGATGTTGAATTCAGAATTTTCTGATATTAATTGATTCTCATCGATTGGAATATTAATTGTCTCGAATTGATCTAACGTTGAGCTCGTTTGGTAACGTGTTAAATTACTTTCGCCTCGTGATGATGCCTTCTCTAGACTATTTCTTCGAAATGACTGTCTGTGTCTGTGAAAATTGAGAAATAAAAAAATTAAAAGCAGGACAAAAACATATTCGACAGTATGAAAATTCGTGAGAATAATATTTGATTGATTATGAAAGACCTTCAATTAATATTTATTAAAACTGAAGAATAAAATAAAAATATTGTTCATAAAAAATAATCTTACCTATTAGTCTGCATTCCAATATGAATACATGCGGCCAGCAAATCCTCATCGTCAGCATCTCCATCACTAGTCATAGACACCGTCAAGCTTTCTGATTCCGTCACGCCATTTTGCCTCATAGCTGCTCTCAATTCACATTCCTTCAACCGTGCATCATTGATTACTTTTGATTCTTCATCGACAACCAAGAAATTTGTCACAGGAGAGCTGACAACGAGTTCCTCCTCCACCGTCTCACAAATTTCCTGTTCAAGACGTATGCCAGAATCGATATCTGAATCTTCCAGCGAATTCAGAGGAATACTTTGTGGTTTAGGGGATTGGCCGCGACTCGAGGATGCACTTTGATCAATTTGATGGCCTGCTTCTATTTTCTCCGACAACTGTCTCACTCGTCCATCATCCTGCAGATCTGACTGTGAAGCTGCTCTGGACGAATTTAATGAAGTCTGACGAGGTGTTCCTTCAGTGTAATACGTCTTCACAGTGTCCTCAACTGGATCTTGCTCACTCGATGCAAAATATCCAGAGTTTAGCTTGTCATCCTCGTCGGAATTATGTTCTGCATATCGAAGACTGTAATTGGTCGGCTCGTCCAAGTCAGTCTCTGCATAATCTCCGAATGGATCTCCCTCGGATGTGTGACTCAACGCAGGCGACAAAAGCGGTTTACCCATGAAAATGGCCACTGGAGACCTCGCTGCTGTTGGACTCTTGTAATTCAATTGCCTTGATGACTTTGTAGAATCAGTTGGTGACAATTTTCCCTCAACTGATTCTTGACCAGGCACAGTAGCCCAAGACATAGTCGATCTCAAATTTTCAATGTCATTTACGTTTAATTCCGTTGGTCGAATTCGTTCGACCATTGTATTTTTATAACGCAATGCATATCTCTTTTCTAATTGGCTTGTCTTGCTGTGAATCTCTGAGACACCCTGAGAGTTAAAATTGCCCATGGTAGAGTGTAGAGATGACGATTGTTGTTTAATTTGTATTTCTGCTGGTGTCAATCCATTCGAGATGTGTCGATGAACTCTTTCGAATATTGTATCGGAGTGGGTGCTTGTCACTGATCGTATGGACTCTCTGCTCTCGCTTCGAGGCACAGCACTATTGTGTCTCGAGCAACTAGCTGATTGGCTGCCTTGATAAGCTGTCCTTCCCCTCATATCCGCAAAATTTGTATCGACTTTGAAGGAAAATTTGTCGTCTTTATTCGTGGGTGAAGTACTTGGCTCTATGTTTTCACATGTCTCCGACAGATTCTGATCAATTTCTTGCTCTAGTGCGCGTTGTCTACGTGCAACGAGTGAGGGCAGAGTTGGCAGACCAAGACCTCTGGCAGTTGAGTCCAGATGCACGAGATTACTGCCGCCGGGTCGAGCAGTGAGAAGATTTTTCAGAGCTGCTGATGAGCCCATGGAAATCATTTTGTGCTTAGAGTGCACGAGGCTTCGTAGCATCGGCACAGCTCCCAAGTCCCAGAGAAGTCTCTGGTCGTGTGGACATCGTGCGGATAAGTTCCAAAGCGCCCCACACGCATTGCTCACCACTGTCAAACTCGGTGATCTTAATTGTCTCAAGAGAACCTGAAGACATCCTCGTTCTCGTACAATTGCCCGATAGTCCTCTCTCACCGCAATGTGACTCGAGACATTCCGCAGTATCCCCCCAGCATTCTCGACAATTGAAAGTGTCTTTGAGGGTGCTTTATAGCTCAGCATGTCAACGAGAAAAGCCAGAGCACCTTCCACTGCACAAATGTCGACTTTATTCGTACTACAGTGAGCAGAGAGATTCCACAGAGCTGAGAGAATAGATTTGAGCGTTGATTCTTTTCGTCCTTCCATAGCAGCCCTCATAAGTCCAGTTACTGCGCCCACTTCTCTCAAAGTTTGTTTGCTACTGCTATCAGCACGCCACGACAAATTCCTCAGCACACTGGCAGTGACTTGACGTAAATCGTCACTCAGACTGCGCAATTGTGAGACAAGAGCCTTCATAAATTCTCTGAACGAACAGAGAAGTGCCTTGTTATTGCCATCGCCAAATGTCAGATTGGTCAGTGCCATTCCTGCATATCTACGTAGAGTTATACAGCTCTGATCGTCTGTCTCACTGGCATGGGCTGCATGATCCATTTCAATGAGCTCAGCTACTGCATGAAGTCCACCCAGCTGACACATGGCGTGTCGATGTGCCTCGTCGAATGACAGCTTCATCAGAGCTGCTATCGTTGGGCCTGGATGACGCTCAAGGTCGTCTGGCGGTCGTTCTGCTTCCAGGGATGTTCTCAGCACCTGACAGTAGTCCCTGACTTGTTCAAGGAGCCTGAGAACTCGTGCCTCACGTCTGCCAACCTTCTCGTCGCTTCGAGCATGAATGACATTGTGCAGAGCGCGTGATGCACGCTCTCGTGTCTCTGGGTCTTGGCCAGGAGCATGAATTAGCTGGACTAGAAGTGGCAGACAGCCGGATTGTCGCATTACTAGACAACTATCGATGGAGTTGCTCATGGCTAGAAGAGTTGCGCTCATGTCATCGCGACCCTCAGTGCTCCCCAGCATGCCCAAGAGGCTGTATACAACGTCCACCTTGGCGCCTAGACGTCTGTGGCCCTGATGCATACTTCCGGAACATCCACTTGACGATGAGTAGCTCATAACGCTGGCCATTTCCTGAAGACACAAATTATTATTAATTTCAATAATACTCTAATCTTATTCTAAATAACCAATGGCAAATAATAACTTGCATAATTTGATACTTCGAATCAACATGTTTTTCTCGAATAAATGAAAACTTTTCTCTCAGTAATAGATCTAGCTAGAAGAATGAAATAAATTTATACTCACATTGTGACTTGTGGATGAAGTTTGTTGGGCTGAATAGCCCATTTGTTGACCTGTCCAGGTGTCTCGTTTGACTGGCCACGTTCCATGATACAGAGATGACAGTCGGTGAGCCTCAGAACACGTATCAGGCTTACTGTCTTCCTCACTGCTACCCTCTTCGTCATAACATTTACTCGTTCTGACATAAAGCTAAAAAGCACAAGATCGTCCTATTAGAATTTTACATAAAAAAAAACATTGAATGTAGATTAATAAATCCAACAATAATATACCATCCTTGTTACTATTGTTGAATGCATAATTTCTATCAAAATCCGAGCTTCTAAAAATGATTTAAATATCACCCTATTGCGCTACCCTACAGCAAACACTAGAAAATCAATCGGTCAAAGAACTCCTCTCTGTTTCTGGCGTCAAAAAATAGTCTCTATCGACTCATCACGTACACTAAGCCTTATAAAACCAAGAAATCTAGCAGAATAACTAAAAAAAAAGTGTTTTTGAATTGCACGAGAGTCGTGGAAGGGCAGGGAAAGTGCTTGTGAGACAAGAAAATCAATAGGGGCCACTGGTGTGGTAGTATCATCATGGATTCGTTTTGGGTTGTGGTGTGCGCAAAACGCACACTTTCTCTTCCACCGCTGTGTGCTCTCGTTTATACTACAGATCGGCACAAGGAAGTATTGTCGTACATGTATGTATTTGCTGTGATGTACTGATGATGATACAGACTCTCTTGGCACGAAGCATAAGCTCTAGCGACGAAAATAATTCTGTCAAAGCGTGACACCGCGACTACCTATATCTCTCCCACTGTATGGGTTTACTTTCTTTTATATTGCAGAGAGAGAGAGAGAGAGAGCATGAATCATCGCATCAAGCACTGCAGCAGCAACTTACCTCGGGCGAAATGTGCGTGCTGCACTTCTGCTGGCTCTCCTTGCCAGCCGGCTCCATGACATTCTTGTTATTTTCCCTGGACAATAGCCGCGATGATGCTCTGAATGCGTTGATGCATCGCTCGCTGGATGCCTCGTTCGTCGCTGAACCACGAGTGATACTGGAGCACTGATGCTGCTGCAGCTGCTGCTGTTGGTCTGTGGAAATGATCAGGGGCGGATCTCCCGCAATGCTTCTAGACTTGGGATCCAGACCCTCGTTCGACTCTCGTGGTACTGACGAAGTCCCAGTTGCACCTTCCACGCCGACGCGTCGTCCACTCGAGTACGCCACTACGTCTGACTTGTCTGGAACTGGATAGAGCTGTTTGGTTCGACGCTGCTGCGACGCTACGTCCTCCTCCTGCGACTGTAATATCAAAGGGAGAGGAGATTGATTTTTTTATGAGGCTGCATCCATTCTTATTCTAGTTTGTAGAGCGCTCCATTCGGTGCACAGACAATATACTGTAATGACAATGACCTTTCTTTATGATTGCATGACTCTCTGAAAGCTAAGAGATACTAGAAAATAAGATTTTTTTTTGTACTTTGATGATAACTAAATGGAAGCTGTGACTCATTGATAAGGACAAGTCTGTAATCTTGTTTTTCACTGGAAAATTAAACGATAGCTACTGCGTATCTTATCTGATTATTTTGAGATATTTTTTATATATTTTACGAAGGCAAAATGTATGATTAACAATTCAATATCCAACTAAGCCCCTTTAGAAAAAGAAATTTAGAATCAAGGAAATTAGCATTTTTAGATGGTTAAATTTTTTTAATTGTAGCTCTTAAGTAAGTATGGAGTAAGTAAAATTCAGTAGTGAAGCGGTAAAAGAAGATAGGTTGAGATAACGCTTTGATTAGAATGTTTCACAAAATTGATTATATCTCGATAACTATGTGGAACGCGAGAAAAATGCAAAGGGACCTTTTTTGTAGGGAAATAAATTTTCTACAAAAAAGGTTCAATAAGATTTTATGGTATTTCGCATAGATCTCGAGATAATTCTGTCGTTTAAGCAGCAATAAAAAGAGAGAGAGAGAGATAAGTCAATGAAAAAGTTTCATTGAAATCTTTCACAAAATTGATTATAGCTTGAAAACTATGCAAGATACAAAGAAAATACATAGGACCTTTTTTGTAGAGAATTAAATTTTCTACAAAAAAGGTTCAATAAGATT
>JABSMT010054944.1:0-11311 GCA_018902335.1 Eumacrocentrus americanus
CCTTTTTTGTAGAAAATTAATATCTATATAAAAAACATATGTTTCGGCACCGTATATTCTAAAGCTTTCGCGTCATAATGAAATTTGTAAGAATCCCAATGAAAACCTGACACTTGGTTAAACTTCAAAGCACTCTGCTGACGAGCCATGAGGAGGGAAAGTGTCCAAACATATACGTTTTCTGTAGAAAATTTAATTTCCAACCAAAAACGCATATATTATATTCTCGTATCTAGCATAGTACTCAAGGTATTTGGATATAGGGCGTGGTCTAAGACTAAAAGTAGAAGTAGAAATGTATGTTATGATTTCAGTAGCAAAGCGGTAAAAGGAGATAAGTCGAGATAACTTGTTCAATAAAATCTTTGACAAAATTGATTATATCTCGAAAATTATGCAAAATACGTCAAAAATGCAAGGAACCTTTTTTATAGAGAATTCAATTCCCTACAAAAAAGGTTAAATAAGATTTTTTCGTATCTTCCAAAGTTTTCGAGATATTTGTAAAAATGAAAGTGTCCAAAATTTTTCATAATTTTTCAGTTATCTTCTTTTACCGCTTCACTACTACTGATTTAATTCTCGAATCGATTTCGAGCAATAACGCCCGCACGATTCTCGCGGTTTAGCAATTCACAGCTCGCAAACATAGCGAGAAACTGCATTCACGCAGCTTTCAAGTGGCAGTACAGAGTGACCGGAGAGCCGCGCGCGTGGCTCATTGCGCCGCATGACCCATTAGGCAATGAGCGGTTGTGCGCGGTCAGTGACTATATGCGCCCACGATAATCGTACGTATTAGCCTGCCAATAACATCCGCCTGTGTACATTAGTGCCCACACTCGTCCTTTTGCCATACATATATGCCCATATACATATATAGAGGCAACAAGCCCACGCAAATTGAAGACTTACTGCGGGCATCAAGTGCGTGCGACGCAAACGGATTATATACGTATATGCATATACAACTTATGTATATATACATATATAGGCCCGCACGGTAAGTAATTAAGAGTAAACGCGTGACCAATTTTCTAAGAGTCATTATAAAGTGCGCGCGATACTCGTGGGCGGCTTTAATCCTTTCGAAAATTAACGCGACAGCGAAACTACGATTGCGGGACCCCGCAGACCACTGCTGCTGCTGCTGGCCAACGAATACACGCCTCGAATACGGAAGAACGAATATAGTATGTAGTCGAGTCTCATTAGTGCCGCTGAATACAGAGCCAAGTCAAACAGCGACCGTCGCAGCTGCAGCACTTTTTTTTTCTTTCTCCGTTAACGCCGAGATTAACGGGTATATGTATATACACACCCTTATACGTGATTTTTAACTCTTTGAGAAGCGAATTTATAACACCCTTGATAAATGATATTCATATAAATTATAATTCAGTAGTGAAGCGGTAAAAGAGGATCTCAAAATTTATGAAAATTTTTCGACACTTTTATTTTTACGAATATCTCAAAAACCTTGGGAGATACGATAAAATCTTATAGTACCTTTTTTGTAGGGAATTAAATTCTGTACAAAAAAGATTCTGTATATTTTTCTCGTACCTTGCATAGTTTTCTAGATATAATCAATTTTGTAAAACATTTTAATGAAAAAGTTATCTCGACTTATCGTTTTTTACCGCTTCACTACAGAATTTTTATGGTATCTCGAAATCTAAAGAGATATAACAACTCTCAGTGAATTCATTCAAATTAAATCCTTTATAGGTCTTCAGATAGGTCTCGATATTTCCCAACCAATGAATTCCTTTTGAACATCCTCTCACCGAATATTACGACTATTATGCACGTAATCCATGACTATTCCATTATTTAACCGTTGATGAGATTCCGCAATGGCCACTGCTGCACATTTCATTCGAATGTTGCCATGCGTTTGCCACGAAATTACTGCGGATCCACTACCTACATATACAATACCACAATACTGTTGCACCTCAAAGACTTCGTCCCATTGATTATCCCAACAGATGCCACGTCAAAGTAGCCTATATAATCTTCGGTATCTCCACCTTTATGGCTGTGCAAATATAGGTATAGGCTTTCAAAGCCACACATACTGTTCTGATATCTGGTTACACACAATACTGTGTATATACCTGTACTTTCAGTCGACAATAAGCGAGTATACGCCTCATGTGTGGACTTTGTAAGGCCTGTCATCACAGTAGACATATGCAGCACATATATTCTTGACAGTCGTCAAGCTTAATTTTCCCTCACATGAATTGTATATCACAACATATGTGTGTCTACTGATAAAACAGTATAGTTACTTATCGTATTACTTAATCACCGTGAATTTTCGTTTTACCTTTATCACCAACAAGAACAAGATATCGTCATAACACACACATTCTGTGTGAATCCATATAGCATGAGGCGAGTGCGTGCTTTGACTATTGCGTGAGCACTCGCCTGACATGCAAAGCAAATCCGTGGAATTCGAGTTGACTGTGAAGCCTAATGACTCGTCTGTGTTCGCGTATACATCCTTAACCGGTGTACACACCACCCTATATTGCCACCGTCGACATGAAAATAGAGGCAGTGCGTGCATGTATGTGTAAATAGACAGCTATTCTCGTGAGACTCTTTCAGTCGAATCATAAGAGCAATTACACATCGACATAGTAAACAAAAATGTAATAATGTATATTTTATTACTTCTTTAGTTATCACGAAACTACAATCAAGAAAGCTTGGGTTTGATTTATAAGTTGTAAGATAAAACAGAAATTTTCATCCAACTAATCTTCTATGGAACTGATGGTGAATATCCGTATGCACAGAGGGAATTAAATATAGCAGACGGAGTGGACGCGGCTTTCAAAATTTAAGCCGAAGAAGAAGCCTGCCGAGTAACGAGGTCGACTCCTTTGAACTTTAGTTCGTGTAATTGCTGGCCACGTCTACCAGGATGCCGTGGATGGACTCCTAAAACAATCTCAACCCGGTCGAGCGCAAATTTGCCAGCATTTCGAGCCATTGAATCGAGATAAATACTTGCTCCAACAGCTTTATATCGTTCCGTCATCCCTTTATAACTCCCATGAATAACATGCTCTCTCTATAATAATATGAGATACAATATCCAGCTTAATCCAATTAAAAAACATCAGTATAGGAAACCAAGTGAAACTGATTCAATTCTTCGTTTACATTCCTATTTTCAGCATCAACACGCTTCATGCATTAAGTTTTATTCGACGTTTCCAACACCAGTATTTTCAATAATACCAATTTTATTATCAATAATAACAATCGGTCATGAGATAATAAATCACGAGTGGAAGAGAGAACAGATTTACTGCAATTTTTGGTCTATTTAGACAAATTAATGTAAAACATTTATACCGCTTGTTGCATCCTTGAAATTTTTTAATCAGATTTGCAATTCTAATTAATCTAACAAATTCAGTTGTATAATTACTGAAGTTTCACAGTAAAAATTAGAGAACATCTCCTTTGTCTCAGGTGCCCATACCAATATATATATATCCTTCCCTAGTTGGATCATCATCAAATTCTCCGGAATAACCGTCTACTGACGCAGCTCAAAGAGGGTCAATTAAGGTTACTCCAACATTCTGACTCAGGGGAAATAAATGAAGTCAACTCTCTGTCCTTGTCCACAACTCTATGGTTTGTAACTACAAATTCCCTATAGTGTATTCGCATAGGATCTAAACGACAACGTCATCAATTTGGCCATGTAGTATAGTGACGATGCAAAGCTGATGGTGCGCATGCTTGCCATAAGAGAATAGCTCGTTAATTTCTAATGTTTGCCAAGCCCTTCAAAATGCATAGACAGCACCATTGACGGGACGAGATATACCAAGTGTCTGTGTGTGTGAATGGTATATAAGTGTATTGTGTGGGTCATGTATATGGAGCTTGTGGTAGTGGGGATACAAGAGAATACGACCGAGAGAGCAGAATGGAAACACGAAAGAAGAGGGTTGTGTATTTTTATTTTTATTTTCATTCCGTCCTCACTTGCTGGGAAGAACGAGCAAGCAAGCGAAGACGAGTGAGTTGCTTCGAAAGAGTAGGCTGGAGAGTGTGATGCATTGTCCTGTGGCATTGTCCTTCCACGCCGTGGTGCATTTCCCTTCTTCCTCTAACCATTACACTCGAAGGGAGAGAACGCCCATACACCCTTCGTCTCATCCGTTTTGTCTGACTCGTTTTCTGCCTTTCCATTTACTATATACGACGTGCCAAGCCACGAACCACGAACCTGGTGTCTTCCGCACGACGCAGTTGGCTCAGTCTGAGTACCATTGTCATCTCGTACACAATTCGTTAACTCGTGCATAATGAGTCTGGAAAATAGAAATGAAAATTGTAAATAAAATTACTCTAATACAGCATTCAACTAATTCGAAGATTTTTCAAAACTCAATCATTAACTTGGAAATTTCATGGCCTTTGAAACCTACAAAGACACTAATTTTGAAGACCTTTCGGATCATATTCAATTTATTGTTGTTTATGGGCTGAAAATGATTGTAGAGCTAATCTATTGGGCTAAATAACCCTCAAAACCACTTTATTGAATAGGCTGAGAAATTTGGTAATTCATTAGATTATTTAAAAAAATATTTGACTCATTATTATGAATATTCTTTTGAAAAACCAGAAATGGAAAAAAATTTTTTCTTTCCAGTTTTATTGTAAATTTTCGTACATTGGCGAATGAAAGCATGGGATCGACTGATGGAAGGAAGCGAATGGCTTTCTTGGGGATATTCTGTCAGTTCGTGAGCATCAGGTATAGATGTGACTGAAGAAGAGGAAACGAGATGGGTAAAAGGTCGCGGTGAAGAAGGATATATACAGTACGTGTGGTAAACGAAGAAGAGGGAGAGAAGCTTTCAGGGAAAAACGACCATCAAAGTCACGTGCAAGACGTGTAACCTCTCACGGTTACGATTACGGCTGCCTACTCTCGGCGTGAAGAAGTGAAATTGGCATCAGGTATACCATTTTAACCTGCTCGAGACATCCGCTAATCGTAACTGCAAATCCATCAGCGGCGTTATTTCGAGTAGCTTTTAAAAGCATTGTATGTCGGACTAAAAGGGATATACGATAAATGCAACTAAGACAATCTGACGCGTGATAGACCTATTCTTAGGATATCTACAGATGGAAAAGAATATTGGTCCACTTTTATGAATTTTTATCTCTATATATCAATTGAATTCAAGAGTCAGACTGTACGTTCTTTCATTATTCCAGGATGGAAATAACTGCCTTTTTACAGGGAAATCACTAGTCATTCGAAGATAGATCAAAATGTACAAGCTGCAACTTTCAACGAGAATAAGCGGTAAAAAGGAGATAACCCAAAAATAACGAAAAATTTTAGACACATTTTTACAAATATCTCAAAAACTTTGAGATATATGATAAAATCTTATTGAACCTTTTTTTATAGGAAATTGAATTCTCTACAAAAAAAGGTCCTTTGCATTTTTGTCATATTTCCCATACTTATCGAGATATCATCGATTTTGTCAAAGATTTTATTGAAGAAGTTATCTCGATTTATCTCCTTTTACCACTTCACTACAGAATTGTGACATCATTTTATATGAACAAACAGAAAACGAAATACGGTTTTTTTTATTTAGAAATCTGTATCCATGAGTGATTAAAGTTACTTATTATAAGAGGATGAATAGTGAAGAGATTATGACTTAAAGAGGATCACTGCTCTCGAGGGACCAATTTTTGGTTATTCACAATTTATATAAACATGAAAGGTAAAGCTTGCCTAGAACCCACATATAAGCTTAGTGATAAACTTTCAGGGACTGTTAAAATATTGAAGGTAACTCAATTCAGCGATTAGTCGGGTAATCTCTTCACTCTTTGAAATTAAAAAAAATTATGTACATCATTTCCATCGTTTTATTGTGTTTCAATAGCCATATTTAACCACTGAAATTGCATTGATATTTTTTTTATAAGAAATCAAATTCTTCACAAAATTAGTTGGACATGCAATCCAATTAAAACATTTCCGTACTTTTTCATGTCACTTCGTTTAATCGCCGCATGCGGCAACTCCCACGTTATTATTTTGATGCATGGTTGGGCGCAGACGTTCAACGATGTCATTGGACGGACAAGATTTGATAGATGTCATCCATGATGGTCGTGACATTTCAACGGAACGGGATTGGACGGCTAATTTAAAATGAACGCTTGAGATGCCCTCAGGTCATTCGGTCGACGACTCCGACGACAACGCAAGCACCGTTTCAACGAGACCCCCGTTCGAATCAGTTCTATTCGCGTTTGCACTCCGACTCCATATCCCATGAGATTCGATACCGTGCACCGCGTGCATCTCCTCGTATATATGTATATAGGTATATATACAGGACCTCTCTGCTCTGAGTCGTCCTCCCTCAGCCCCTGGCGCGATGACCCCAATCGAATTAAGGCGAGGAGTTCTGGGCGACTCCTCCAATCGTTTCGTCCGAACTGCTTCGAAACGTGCTTCGATCTCGTCTGGCTCCAAAGACTTAAAAGGGCCCATGTATTCCTCTTACATATATATGCGTATATATACATATAGATAACCATCTATTCCTTTCACTCTGCGTCGCAACTCAATCTAATTCGCATTGGTTCAATCGGGCTTTTCTCCTAACGAACTGATCGATTGATCTGTTCGACCAGATTTAGTTGGAATTAGAATTCGACGATGTGTATTAATTGTCAACTGAGAATTAAATTACGTTCAGTGAACAATTATTGCATTTTACTTTTGTCGTATTCTATCGTTAACAATGGAAGTTATTGTAGATTTTACATATGAATAAATTTTCATGCTTCATGTGTGTAACACGTGTATATTAAAAAATTCAGTTGATTCAGAGAGCAAATGTCTCTGAGAGTTTCTCTTGGCAGACGTTGTTGCGAATTGCAAAGTTTTGCTGATGTCTCTGTGTGGTTATATACCCGTAAAAAACTACTTTTATGAGGCGCCACGCAACATGTGGCATAATAGAGCACGGGCAAAATAAAAATTGTCCTGTTAGAGTATTAATGCAGTAAAATTTCTAAAATAGTTGAATTCAGTAGTAAAGCGGTAAAAGAAGATAACTCAAAAATTATGAAAATTTTTCGACACTTGCATATTTACGAATATCTCAAAAACCTTGGAAGATACAATAAAATCTTATAGAACTTTTTTTGTTGGGAATTAAATTCTCAATAAAAAAGGTTCTTTGCATTTTTATCGTATCTCCCTTAGTTTTCTAGATATAATCAATTTTGTAAAGCATTTTAATGAAAAAGTTCTCTCGACTTATCTTCTTTTACCGCTTCACTACCGAGTTACTTTAATAACAAACTTTTTAGACATAATTTTTGTATTGTTGTATTATTGTAAGTATATTCTAATTTCCGTTCATTTTACATAGAATGGCTTATCACAATGAAGGTAATTCAGGAATATAACAATATTTGCCTCTAAACTTCTTGTTGAATCTGTTATGTTTGACGGTAAACTAATTATCATGTTGTATCCAATAATCCCATAATGGATATAGCGACTACACTATTCGAAGACTTTAATCAGATTATGTATATGTTAGTTATACATTTTCCTGACACGCTACAAATATACTTGATGCATGTTCAGCGTAATGCTAAAATTTTGATAGAAAACAATATTGTTCATTGTAGAAACATGTCATCAAAGTGCAAACTTCCAGTACTTACCAAATATACCATTCCATTAATCATTCAGAAACTTCAGCTACCACCTATTCACCTCAAATCACATACATTTAATTGACAAGTATATATGTCACTCAAATTGTCTATTATCATGACAAGACATTCGCCAACCGATATAAATTATTCCCGAGGTGAAAAGCAGCGAGTCATCTGCATGCGCGTTATCGTCAGTTTATTTCAGAATACTCAACGTCCTTCGTTAATTGGAACGCGGTACATCGTTCATGCATATATAGATATACGCCAGGAAACTTGGTGAAATTCATCGAAGCAACTCGTTATCGACATCACTTTGCGGCTTTTTCCAATGATACGGCTGCTCCACGTGCAAGACCACGTATATCTATATATCAGTTATATACCTATTGATGTGTGTATATATATATATATGTGTGTGTATACATAGAACGCAAGAGAGCTGTATCGCGAATGACGAGAGGCAGAGAGTTAGAAAGAGCTCGAGAACGGTGATTATACGGCGATCGTCGCCACGAGTACTTGATGCGGTGAATAATCAGATTCAAAATGAGGAAACACCCGGCAAAGAGTTCTCGTCGTTGGAGACGTGAGCGCGCGGTCGAATTCAACTGATTCTCGAACGTGAAAGCGCGCAGGTCTGCAAGTAGTAGTAGTACTGTGTGCGTCGTGTCGCGCCGAAGCTGAGAATCGTGATCCCCTGCTTTTACTAGAATCCCCCATCGAATATATGTACGATTTTGCTCATCTGATGCAATGGGCGGACTAGTTAAATTCAACTGTGCCTATCATTTTTATCTATTTTACCTCAATATTTGACTACGTAAAAAATCAATTTCATAATTGAACTGCAATCGTGATACAATAAAGGTCGTATAAAAAGTGACCTTTAATTTCAACGTAAAATGACCAGATGAAATGAAAGTAATTGTTCGGATTTCATGTCATTTTGGCGATCGGTTGAAAAGAAAAAAATTTAATTGATTCTTTGATGTTACGAGGGGCAAAAGTCAAATGGAAATAAATGTTTACGTTGAACCAGTATGAATTTTAATCGAACTGTCCAGTCCAGACTTGGACAGCTAAATATCGGAGGCAGGAGAGAGGAAAATGCTTTGTAATATCAGTTTGAATCGATATTACCTGTCGACTGGAAACATAATACTTATGTTATCCAATAGTCACATTGTTTCTGACTATATATACACAGCCTTTTCGAGTACGATGCACACATTTTGTGCATGACTGTTATAAATTGCTAAAGCCTATTGAACTGTATATAAAGTAGGAAATGGTTATAATGGTCTCAATGATCAATGAATTTTGTAGTGAAGCGGTAAAAGGAGATGTCGAGATAACTTTTGCATTAAAATGTTTTATGAAATTGATTATATTTCGAAAATTATGGGAGATACGACAAAAATGTGAGGAACCTTTTTTGTAGAGAATTTAATTCCCTACAAAAAAGGTTCAATAAGATTTTGTCATATTTCTCAAGATTTTGGAGATATTCGTAAAAATGGAAATGGCCAAAATTTTTCATAATTTTTTATCTATCTTCTTTTACCACTTCATTTTCATTCTCATATGATGTCTGACCTTTATTTAATCAGAACGTTCTCAATCAATTGCTTTTGACTTGAACGAACCTCTAATTCTCATTCGACAATAATGCTTGTTTAAATACAATAATATAACCATGTTTCCTGAACTGTATTGATATTTTAGAAGCAAAAATATATTATATTATAACATTCTGAATCGAATAATTGGCATTATCATTTCATGATTATTCATAATAAAATTCAGAGCACTTAGACCATCTTTACCTATTCTTGACTCAATAATCTATTCGTTCTATTTGAATAAATCGAATAGAAAAAGATCCAATCGAATGACACGAACAATTCAAAGATAATACCAAATTCGTCAAGATATCCACAGTCTAGATTAACCCACTCCTATACTTGATCGTTATCATCAAGTATATAATAGCATGGAATAGCTAAGGAATTCACTTGAACAGACACTTAAAAAGCTCGTGATGGTGCGTATATAAGTTTCATGAGAGAAACCAAGACGGGGCACCACTTAAACTGTCGGTAGAATGCTAAGGGATGAATAAAAAAAAACGTAAAGCCTCGGGCTGTGTCAAATGTACTTTCGTGTCAGTGAGTGTGCACCGTAGCAACGACAACGACGACGACGACGGGAAATAAAGCAGTAGCAGTGTACGAAGCGGAGGTGCGAGGGCACCATGACGGTGGAGGTATAGTATATAGAGTATACATATAGACAAGGTACTCTTGAGGGAGCAGAGAGACTCATGACGTTACGGTTCGACAAGCAAGAACCGCCAGCCATGTTCTTTCTGCATCCTTGAGCTTTTACGCAACGCTTATTACTATGGCGCAATTTCATTCGTACTGTATACTATATATAATGGGTACTGAACAATAAACGCGTAAATGCTTACCGCGCACTGGTTAATACCCGTAGGCTTTGCTCAGTGTAACTATCGAATGGCAAGGTGTACTGTAAGCTGATTAGAAACACAGCTAAGCTGTGAGGTAAAATACAGTGTTGAGAGACGACGAAGAGGAAGAAGAAGACGAACGTAGCGAATAAAGCGAGGAAATGGAAACTCTACGAGGCTCTCTGGCACAACTGAGACGACACGTAACGAATGAAAGCGAGAAATCCAGTTACTTCCCGAGGACTTTACCGCTTGAGAAGAGGACAATCACCGCGTACTCACCCGAGACTCTCCAACGAGCTCTGAGGTTTTTTACGATTTTTTTTTATTTCATTGCTTGCTGAAAATTGTAACTATCGTTGAGTATTTCCTCTACCTCCTTATTCTCCCACTCGTCGTCATTTTTCACTTGTAGATAGAATGGCATCAGTATATATATACACTAAACTATACAGTATATAGAGTAAGTATTAGGTATATGGTAATCGATTGTATGAATGTATTTCCCGGTGAAAATTGTCGCTACTTTGTCAGTGTACTGAAATTATTCATGGCGAACGTTTATGAAGATCTCTTTCACTGGAAGGATCGATTGGAAATAATGACTGTGGTAAAGCCAGCTATATATGTATGTATATTGCATGACACAGGGAATATGGGAAATTTTGACCTACAAGAATGTGATTACTAACGGCTATTTAATCGAAACAATGATTAAATACAATTCTGTCATTAAACGGTAACAGGAGATAAATCGACAATATTTATCGAAATTTACATTTTTTTCGAATATTGCAAAAATTATGGGAGATACGATAAAATTACAGGAGACCTTTTTTGTCGCAAATTAAATTTTCTATAAAAAAGTTTCTATGAACTTTTGTCGTATCTTGCATAGTTCTCGAGCTATAATCAATTTTATTTTCAAGAAATTGTTTTTATCAAAAAAATTGTTCATCCAGATTTTTCAAGATATCTCGCAAACTACACGAGATAGAATAAAATTGCATAGGACCTTTTTTGTATAAAATTAGATTCTCTACAAAAAAGGTCTCATGTAATTTTGCT
>JABSMT010054955.1:0-11309 GCA_018902335.1 Eumacrocentrus americanus
TAATTGAATTCTTTTTAGAGGAACCATTTATCAAATAATAAATGGTAAACTGTACAGACAGAAAGATTGCATGTTCCCATCAAGATGCGCTGGGATAGAACATTTTATCTCAAGAATTGCTGGCAATCTATCGAATACGGAATTTATTATAAATACGAGAGATTACCCTCAATCCAGTAAACATTTTGGGACACCATTACCAATATTTTCTTTTAGTAAGGTAACTTATTTCATTTCATGTGCTATAATAACTGAAACCTGTATGGCAAATCATGTTTTCAGACCTCAGACTATTTTGATATCATGTATCCAGCATGGTCGTTCTGGGAAGGAGGCCCAGCGATTTCACTTTATCCTCGAGGTCTAGGACGTTGGGATAAACATCGAATAGCACTGGATAAAGCTGGTAGCAATGTGGCATGGGAGAAAAAAGAGGGCAAAGCATTTTTTCGTGGATCTAGAACAAGTCCTGAGAGGGATAATTTAGTATTATTAAGTCGGCGACGTCCTGATACGATTGACGCGCAATTCACAAAAAACCAGGCATGGAAATCGGATGAAGTACGGTTTTCTAATTCGTTTTATGATGTCAAAATCACTCGGTTTCAGGATGACATGTAGTAAATTTTCAGGATACGTTACACAGGCCACCGGCTCCAGAAGTCTCTTTAGAAGATCATTGTAAATACAAGTATTTATTCAATTACCGCGGTGTAGCTGCATCTTTCAGGCATAAACATTTATTTCTGTGTAATTCACTCGTCTTTCATGTTGGCGACGAATGGACTGAGTTTTATTACGATGCAATGAAGCCGTGGATTCATTACATTCCTGTACCCAGGGATGTTAGTCAACATGAATTGGAGTAAGTACTATAAAATATGTTTGATTTGCATTTGTGAGGTAGGAATCTAACCGTATTATTTGTATGATTTTCAGGAAATTGATTAATTTTGCAAAGGATAATGATGCCATATCGAGGAAAATCGCACAACGAGGTAGAGATTTTATCTGGGAAAAACTAAGGATGACTGACGTTAATTGTTACTGGAAAAAGTTACTACAAAAATATTCCAAGCTTTTAACATACAAGCCAGGTTTGAGAAAAGATCTCATTAAAATTGAGAAAAGATGAGTCATTTTTATAATCGGCTTTTGTACAAACATTAAATTGTAATAAAAAAAAAATAATTGTAGAAACAAAATAATGATTAAAATGCAAGTAAATTTATTGATATGTAGTTAAGTGACTATATGGAAATATATTACAATGCAGGCCAGTATAAATAGTCAGAATTAGATGCCATGGCATGGCAAGTTCATTATGAATCACTGCTGCCCTAATTTTTACAGATTGCTCATGGCATAATTTTAAAGGCACTATTACTCGAGAAATGTATTCCAATTTAGGACAAAAGTGCTACTTCATGCAATACAAAATTCTCAAAATACAATAGTAAACTAGCAATTATTATTAAGTACTAGTCAACCACTGAAGATCCATAATTTACGTATCACTATGAAAAATTCATGAAAATATTCACGGATGGTCATTACAGTGGTAGAATAATTAATACTTGGATGATGTATATATGCAGACATACGCGGGGTTATTGGTAAAAAATAAATGTAAATTAAAACTATCGAACACAAAGTAGTTGTGCGTTTGTGCAATCAATGTCGTTCATTAAATCGATTCTTAACTTTGTCAATTACAAAAATATTCTCTAAACACTGGTATATGTATAATGTATAACGCATACAATTTTTATCGCTTCGTTACAAATACTTCTAATTGGTTTGCTATGTTCGCCGGGCCTCATTAAATTATTCATTCACTTCTTTCTGAATAAATTGGCGTTGAATCCTACGTTATTCTATTCGGCGGCAGTATATGAAACCCAGCGATCCGTCGCTCTTCTTCGCAAATACAGACGAAACGACTGTTGAATACCTATGACAATTTCTTAAGTGGTAAACTTAATAATACAGATAACAACGGGATATTCTTATGAATTACGAACAACGGTGCCACAGCAACTTTTTGCAGATTACGTGAGAAACTGCAATTTATGAATGAATATCGAACATGCCAATTTTCTCATCGAATTCCCTTCACTTGGGTTGCGGTGGCGGTACACATACATAGCATAGTGATTCTCGATCGTCGTAAGAGGATTCTTTGTCGTGAATCTTCACAAAAGATTCGACGTATAGTCCTTTACGTTACCGCAATAAATCTTGCAGCAATAGTTAATGTTAGAACGATCAAAAATCGCCAGAATTGATCCCTTGAGCCAAAGATCGTCGCTTCAGTTCCAGAATGTGCTGTATCCTGGTTGGACGATGTAACGAGTTGTTCATCAGTACCTCCTGTGAATATTCATATAGAACATCGTATTTTCGTTCTCTCCGTGAATAGAAGCTTCAGCCTCAAGATTTTATTCATCGTCATGAAGTATCGCACGAAGAACCTCTCAATATTCAAACCTTCGTTGAGTGTTAGCACCATTAGCACTTTTATTTGTCATTTTGGCGTCAATGCGCGTGCATATGTACGTTTTAAAAAACTTTTGGAATTCGCGCTGCTATCGGCTGGTTATTTGAAACTTTTTTTTCCGGTTTGATCATTTTGTGGCACGTGACTTTGGGCCGCAGGCCGCTTTTGAACCCTCACTTTTTCTCGAATCCATACGATCCGAGTTGAAAGTTGATTTCTTCTGCAAACACGATTTTTTTGCTCGCGTTAATCCACCTTGGCTGCAAGAATGCTAATTTTCGGATGGGGAAGATGGAGCGACAGATATATGGAAAGGTCGTGGATCATTTTACTATAAAAAAAAAATTATAGTGAAGTGGTAAAAGAAGATAAGTCGAAATAACTTTTTCATTTCTTTCACAAAATTAATGTTATCTCGAAAATTATGGGACATACGACAAAAATACAAGGGACCTTTTTTGTAGAAAATTTAATTTCCGACAAAAAAGGTTCAATAAGATTTTCTCGTATCTCGCAGAGTTTTCGAGATATTTGTAAAAATAAAAGTGTGTAAAAATTTTCATAATTTTGTTGTTATCTCCTTTTATCGCTCCACTACTGAAATAAAAACTCGAATAGGTATACCTGTTTTGAGAAAGTTAATTTAATAAGACTCTATACGAATTTTGATTATACTACGGGTGATTCACTTTTATTTGTGAGAAAAGTAAGAATTTTGATCACAGTTCAACGACCAACGCGCTTGAAATTCCGTGGTTTAAAGACTGATTCACTGATCAATATTCGTATTGCAGGGCCATGCATTAAATTATTTGTGGTTACCGAAAAGAATCGTCTTTTGAATTTCAATTGAAGATGGAAATAATTTTACATATCTTACTGAGCAAATTTGAAATCTTAAGTAATTTATGCTTTGTTTTTTTTTTTCAAGAATATCCAACTTGTAAAATCTTCAACTAAGGACTTGGGTGAAGGTGATAGGAAAAACTTAAAAAAAGGGGCAGCACATTTTACGGTTCAATTTTCTAATATTTAAGAGGATTAATTAAATCAATATGTTTGGTGTAATAAATCAAATCCGAGTGACCGTGCATTAATAATAAATAATATAGAACTCGTGCAATAGAGCAAATGAGTGGATACTTAGAGACGTGCCACAAAATACAACTGAACTACAGTGAGGGAAAGAGAGAGAGTAAAGTAGAGAGAGAGAGAGAGGGGCATTTGGATGAGCATTTTTTTCAATTAAATGGTAGTTAGAACGTCGGGAGCCAATTGCATTCTATATCGAACAAGTATGTAAGTGTTCCAATTCAACGCAACCGTAAACCGTTCTGTTTAAATTTGTTTGTCGAATCATGCACCTTCAGTGGATTTCTTCTTTCTTATATGCTGATTGATTCTTCATTCGGTTCCTTCGTGCGATATTCCACCACAATGAGTGTATAAATATGTAAAATCATGCTAGGATAATGAAAAAAATGTCGCTGTCGCACCACTTACAGTAAAAATGCTTCTCTGAATAAAATGAATAATTTTCATAACACAAAGATTTAACTAATGTTAGAAATGAAGAGAAAGAAAAAAAGGCAATTTAGGAATTTTGTTGTAGTGAAATTAGAGGACCCAATGTGTATTAAAACACTGATATAAAATCAAATGCAGTAACGATTGTAAAGAGAAATGATAAAAGGTGTGAGCATGAAAAAATTATTATCATTGAATATTTACTCTTGACATCTCTGGATTCGGCGACGGCGACTCTTTGGCGATTTTGCATTTTGGTAGATAGTTCAGCAAATTAATTACACATTTAACGGGAGCAAATTTATCGCCTGGCTAATGTACCGATTGGGCTGAGCAATTACTATAATGTGTCATGGAGATTAACGAGTTAAATGATTTTTTAATCCATGCACAAGTATCAACCGACAATTTTTTCTTTTGGCTTTGTGAATTAAATGGCTGAGGGCCTTCTTCAGCAGGCATGTACTCGTTGTGGCTTATGAAAGTGAGAATTCATTAGTTAGTGGAGTTACTATGGATATTCTGCGATGATTAGTTAAGTTTTTACTACAATTCTACTTATTAACTAGTGACATTCTAAAAATGATTA
The DNA here is from genome assembly GCA_018902335.1 of Eumacrocentrus americanus. NCBI lineage: Eukaryota > Metazoa > Arthropoda > Insecta > Hymenoptera > Braconidae > Eumacrocentrus > Eumacrocentrus americanus. The sequence continues at coordinate 4,617 of JABSMT010054955.1, forward strand.
ATTAGGATAAATACAAATGAAAGGAATGAATAATGTTAGTACCTTTATAACTCCTGACTCAACCCACCCATCCTTATTTTGAGTCGTATCGAGTCATTTAATTCAGCCGCGAATCAACGCGCACGCTTCGCTTCGGTCATAATTTTTCGTTACATTGTTCAGTTTAAAAAAAAAAGTGTCGGGTCACTGTTGCATTGCTAGATACAACAGGAAGTGGTCGCGAATGCTAGGACAGATCAGATGCACACGATGTATTCAGTTATGACCATGCACGGGTATAATATAATGTATGTAGCTCTGTTAACAGGAATATGTTGCATCACTTCCGTGTAATAATTCCGAGTACTTTAGTGGATCTTCCATTGGATTCACTCGCAAAATGCGATCAAACGGAGTGTCCATTTAGTCACGAATAATATGACGATGTATATTAATTTTTTTTTTAACTCGAAGCGTGCGCGAAGACAATGTCCAATGATTTTTCAAGCCCCAGTACGTAGCCAGGTGAACAAGAGAGGCACAAAGCAATTAAATCTCTTGCTTGCTTGTCAGGAAAAAAGAGAAGAACCCTTTGCTCTACTTGGAAACTCAAGTACCTGCATCAAAAATGATGTCTCCGACATCGTCGTGATTGTCATTGCCACCAAGGAGTTCACCGCCGTTCTCCTCCAAGTTAGACAAATATGATCCATCTGAATAACCATCCTTCCACGCGACATTACCTAGCGTCCCTCGACTCGCTGATCTGCAGCTGAACCACCAGTATGCAGTCGCTCTTGGGAACGCCGGATCGGCAACGTCCACCTGCGACAACGAAATTCAATGTTACGACTCCAGCTGAAGTCAACAGACCTGATGAAAAAACTTACGGAGAACGTTCGGTCATTAAACCGATAGTAGGTACTGCCTTTGAAGAAGTACGTGTACCCATGGTATGTCAATGCTGCATCCAAGTTGTTGGGCAGTCCCTCCCAATTGGAAATGAGCTTTGGATACGTGCTCTTGACTGGGGGTCTCTGAGCAGGATCGAACCTCCAGAATTTGGTCCCTTTGTAAAAGTAAATTTTGCCATTGCCTGTCCAAACTGTCGCTGCATCTATATTGTCAGGAATGCCTGTGAATCCCTCGCTAATTTCCTTTGGATAGTCTCCGTCCATTCTCTTGCCAACGTACCTCCAGTATTTGGATCCCTGTAAAGGACAATAATTGAAGTATAAAAACTAGGTGCAAAATATTTGATATTGAGATGGACGATAATTTACCTTGAAGAAGTACGTCTTTCCATTTTTGTACGTGAAGGCTGCATCGATATTACCAGGCAATCCTCGCCAGGAGCTGCTTATAAGCTTGGGATAGCCACTAGCAATGCCGTCGTCCGTTAACTTCCAGTAGTAATCGCCTACAAAATTATTTCCGGTTGACTATATGTAATTACTCAATAATCGTCATGGCAAATTGTTAGTTGCCGAGAGTCATGCAAAAATAAATCTGATAGATGATGACGGATTGAAGAAGATTATTTACCTTTGAGCACATACGTGTGGCCCTCAGCGGAGTTAAACATTGAGTCGACTTTTGGATCTGTGCATAGCTCTTGATCTTCCTCGCCGGAAGGTGCTGACGTTGTACGATGGTGTAGCTCAGTTCCATCAACGACACTTTTCGTTTTAGGTCCATAAAGAGCCTAAAAATTTATTACCCATTGAAATCATTAATATCTTTTGAATTTTTTTCCAGGAAACATGATTGGAAAAAGACATGACATACCTGGATTCCCTGGATGTCATCACTGTCAAGCATGAAATTGGGATCATAGCCCCGATAAAATGGTGCCATGAGAGCAGCCTTGATATCGCTGTGACTGAGCCCAAGAGAATGGCCAAATTCATGGGCTGCAACTTGGAAGAGGTTGGTCCCCCGGTAGCTGTTGACGGTCCAGCGTTCGGAATCATCGAAGTGAGCATCTCCACCGTAGACTGGAAAATATGCATGAGCAAGAGTTCCACCAGGGCCATCGAATGGATCTCCATCGCCGTGCTCTCCTCTCTCAAATCTGATGTCAATGTGCACCTGACCAGATCGCTTTTGAGTGAAGCTGAGGTCTGTGTACTCGGACCAAACCGCAAAAGCTCTTCCGATGTCTTTATCGACTGCACTTTTCTCCAGCAGCCTTGGATACTTGCTGATTCTGTAAGTGAGATTTTTCACCCTCCACCTCGAACCTGAATTAACAGAAGAAACGAGACCTTGACCCTCTTCATCCTGAGATCGATCTAATCAACTGCGAATAATAACGATGCACGCAAGCACTCGGGCTTCTATATAGAACAGAATGAGCAATACAAGTGGCATTGTTTGGTCAGCCACGTGTTCTCTATCGTTTTTATTTTATTTTTCCGGTACGGAGGACTCTCATTAGCTCGCGTGTCATGGGACGAGAGACGATTCGCTTTTATGCAATGACAGAGCCCATCTACGTTCACTCTCGATCATCAGTAATTATTGAGCTACGTGCTCATAACACGCCTGACAACGTTGGTGTTACATAAGCCGCGACTTCTCGCTAACGCGTGAGAATCACTCAGAGGGATCTCTTCCGTCTCTTGCCTGGTATAATTTGTCACCTTTGTCATGATTTTCAATTAATTCCACCGACATGTTTGTATAAAGGAGGTTTATGACGGAAGAAGTTTATTCATTACAGTAATTATAACCCGTTAGGGTGACTGATGCAGCGTTCTGGCGTTTAGCAACGTCAATGAAACAGGAAGTCAAAGCCAGCTGAGTGTTGGTCCGGTTCGCCACCAAGCTACAAAAGAACATTCATGTACGCAGCGTGCATTTCAAACATCACGTGGAGGAATCGGTCAATATGACTCTCGGGTGCCGAGAGATCCCTGAAACGCTTGAGCGAACGTGGCTAAGTTGTGTCATACAGAAACACAATTGACCAATGAAATGTACCGGCAAAATCACGTGAATGACAAAACGTGAGGCAGTCGGAAAAACGGGATATCGAATCGCTCCAACTGGTATCAAAATTTTTTGTCCGAGTGAAACGGTTTCGTGGTTTCCTGACTTTACTCAAGTCATAATCATGTTGTCCAGATTGAGTGTACGCGTACCTTGAAGTGCGTAGCGTTTGGATCTACCGTCTGAGCTCGGTCCTACCTTGTCCTTCACTCCACACCTCGGTAAGGACATCAAGGTTGAAGTCTCGTTATCCAAAGAGCCTGGAATCAGAAAAACATATTTCCCATTAATTAGACTTTTTAATTTGCAGATTGGACTTGGGGATTCGCATGCATATAAGTCACAATTTTGGGTGCGCCGGTGTGCTTTAATGCATCACACGCATTATCATTACGTATGCCATTCGCCGGGAACACGCAACGACCTGGGTCAGCACGATAAGATCCGTTGGCCATGTACATTGAGTTCAGGTTCGCGCATGGGTCACGCAAAAAGCCTTTTCCAGACTATCGATCAGTTCTCTTGAAGCGCAATCATAAAAATCGCCTATCTTACTAGCTTTTTTTCTGCTTTGAGCCTCATTTAACACATTGGTGAATAATTATTCCGCTTGATCATCACGTAATGCTATCCCTGAGATTGTATGGGGATGTTGGCTCATTGGCAATTCTTCCGCTCGTCGTAATGCCTTCGTCTTTACTTATTTCTCTTCTTTGTTTTATTGAATCCTGAGAACACACCTTCCGTCTCATCGATAAACGCTTTATGACGCCAGGTCTTCTTCCTCCTTGTTATGCTTCACGGGCACAGCAATTCCCGTCGGGAAATGCGCCGATTGCCTTGACACAATATCCTACATGCATCAAAGTGTTGTCTAGGCCAACATGTTTGTGTTCATATTCTATCCAATCTTTTGCACAATGTCTATTGATTGACACTCATCTTCTGATCATATTCATCGACTCGTCGAGGTCGATGGAATTTGCCTCTGTCTAGCATCCGGAGTCAGGGAGGGATCCAATGAGTCATCTCATAAGCGCCACGTTGAGAGAAAGAGAGAAGACTTCAGCGAACTATGAATCAGTCAGTGGGATTCCGAGGAGAAATACTTGACCACCGTTCCCCCTGCGTTTAATGGCCAGGTCTGGATTATATTGACGGTGTTGATCAAATAATTCTAGCTTGGTGAGTTATTGGGCTCATGGTACCCCTGATGATCATAATTGGGTAAAATCATTTGGGCTGGAACCTCTGAACCATCAGGCGACATTGATATTTAATAGATTGATAGTTATAGAGAGACAAAAAAATTGTTTGTATGTAATCATTTTAATCAAGATATTCCTCTTCACTGGCGAACTCTGACCGTCGCTCATAATTGCCACTTGTGGCCTCGTGGAACGAGTTTCACGTTTCTTCTAACAAACGAGACGGCCTTGACAGTGACTATGGAGAAACGGTTCAGTCGAGTCTCTTTGCTGCTTGAAAATATTCATATAAATTTGTTCGTCGCTTCCTTTCTCTCCAACTTTAAATACTCTCGACCAACTCTCAGGCCTGGTCTTTGTTTGTCTGGACGTTCTTTGGTGCCAGTCAATTGTCAAGAGTTATTCAGGAGTCGCATATATATACATATGATGACTCGAATTTTCCTTCACACGACTAAAGTTATTGGCAACTTTGGTAACAATTGAGCTAGTCTCTTGCCTTGTCAGCGACGCAATTTTGAAATTCGTTGATGACCTTCGAGCACGCGTTATTCGCAGGCTTTGGATGAATGCATCCGCTGGATTATGAATGATTCACAAGCGTATCATGACCAACGTCGTCGTTGACTTCGTGTCAGTACAGACAATTTACGTTATCTCAATTCAAGAATAGACAGACATGAATATGCTGCACTGTCCTATCAAACCACGTCTATGCAGATAAAGGTTTATATCGATGAGACTTACCTGTGATGTTCAATCCAGCGAATGACTGAAACTCTGAGATCGCCTTCGACATTGTCTCCTCAGAGATAATTCCACCACTTGTAGGATTCACCGGTGGCAAATATCCGAATTGAGACAGGTATCTCTGTAAAAAAAGAAAGAAACCCAATGTTTAAACTATATTCGACAAGGATTTTTTACAACGGTGTCAAAAGGCTTTTTTCTTTGATATAATGGACTCAAGATACACAAAGATTGTCTGCACTATCAATGTGTAAATTCAAACCTTTTTGGCCCTGAATGTGTCGTCATGTCATGACTCAAATTCCTTTTTTTCTCCAAAAGTCAAATAAAATTATTTCGTAAGATCAGCGTAATAGCCGGATGAAGGAAAGCCGTCTGGTCATATCCGAAGCGAGATAATTCTTTTTTCTCAGGCCTGTCGTACGAGTTTGATGATGACTCATGCGAGCGCAGAAAGGGAAGGAAGCAGTGATGGTGTCAGAGACCTGGACAGCAGGAAATTGTGATCGAGCAGCCGAATTTGATTGGTCACAGGGGAAGATGGATCATGGATGACTCTGTAGTGGAGTCGTCATCGGGCAACTACAAAGTGTAAAGATTATAAGAAGGGTTACTGACCTCTCCAACAGTGGAAGTACTGTTGCTTGAATATATAAAAGGTTACATTATCAATATTCCATGGAGAGGGTTTGGGAGTGGCGCCTGCACTATCTCTCATCAATTCCATCATTTAATGTGTGTATTTGTATAGACTTTTAAAGATGACTGCACCACGAAAATGTCCATGGGTATATTTAATGAGGTGCGCTCCTAACAACGACTTTTCAGTCACTTCTACAACTGTTCAGACAGAGAGTAATTAATTTTTTTTAATGCGACTGGACTAGTGGCACCTGCCATATGTCTCGTGGGTGTTTCATTCATCTAAATAGTACGGAAACGTGCCCACGTGGGCTGATCAACAACGTATAATATATTGAAGGCGTGTATTAAGTCCCGGAGGCTGAGCTGGTGATTCACTTTGTGCTCAGAAGACTTCCATGAAGTCATTTGGATTTATCAAGAAGAAATCGTAGTCATATGGAATGAATTCCCCTCGCCCAAGTAATGATCAAGCTGAAGTACTGCGTATTAAAGGCAGGTTTCCCGCTATTCCTAATTAGCTTGCAGGTGAATTTGACATGAAAGAGCCGATTTGAATGAGGGCCAGTGGTTATCGATCTGGATAAATGACCGTCACGACTTTGGAAACGAATTCCTCGTGATTAATAGACTCTTCTCCAGACCACAAGCCCGTTCTGACGTTATTTCCACCACTTCCTTGACCTGGATTAGATAGGGACGATGGGAAATATTCGTATCTTCCAGAGAGAGAGAAAGAGAGAGCCATTGTCGTCGTATTTAAACGGAGACCTATTATATCGCCGGCACGAACTGGACACACAGCACGGATTCAATCGTCATCTTGCGTCAATTCTCCTCTTATCAGTAGACTCTCATTTATGCAGCTCTTTTCATGTCTGTAATGTTACAATAAACCATCATAATTATTGCAATTACTACCAATAAGTTACTTTATCTATAGATGTGCCCATGTCGGTTTGTATCACTTCAGTAGTGAACCGGTAAAAGAGGATAACTCAAAAATTGATGAAAATTTTTAGACACTTTCATTTTCACGAATATCTCAAAAACCTTAGGAGATACAATAAAATCTCATAGAACCTTTTTTGTAGAGAATTAAATTCTCTACAAAAAAGGT
>JABSMT010054956.1:0-22838 GCA_018902335.1 Eumacrocentrus americanus
CATGTTTTCCTGGTCAGAATTCTCAAAAATTCGAGAACGCAGCTCTGGGCTGTCGAATTTCATCAAAGCAAATTCTGAAAAAGTATTAGGATGACAGGAAGTACGAGGAGTTACTACTTATGATTCTTAGGGGCCACTGACTGCCTTCCTGATTATGTTTTCTTAGTCGGAATCCTCAAAAATTAGAGAACACAGCTGGGCGCATCGAACGATGTAAGGCGACCATGTTCAATCTGACGCGTACCATAACTGCGCATCACATGATTGTAGGCAACCAATCAGGATCATGGATTTGGGCCTCACTTTTTCGAGATATTGCGAGTTCAATCGAGATATTTCGAGTTCGAGACAACAATTGTTACTTTATAAAGGGAATAGTAATCTCTAAAATTAAATCATAATGCTTGTTACTTCACAGATTGTACTAGATTCATTTCATTGACAATCAAAGTTGAATTTGAAATTCAATGCTATTTCCCGCAGTATAGTTATCATTTGAATTTTCCTGTTCTTTTGTCCTTTTTTACCGCCATATTTGTTGCCGGTTCCGCGCGTACTATATGTTTTGGAATGGTATTCTTTCACAATATGGTGTCAGCTCAAGTACAATAAGTGTTGGAAGGACAGTAATAACGCGTTCGTGGGAATTGGAATTACTACCACCAGACACAACTGAAAAAATTGTCGCAATGGTCGCTGTTTACGACAAGGTAATTTAATCACAAATATTGCTCGATTTCAATTATCACTTTAATCCCCATGAAAATTGATAATACAATTAAATGTGATAATTATCCTCCAGAAAATATTAACTTACGATGACCAAGACAATAGAACGAGATTGTATTCGATAGAGGAAGCGAGGTCACAACCACTACGTTCCATAGAACAAAAGTTGGACTCTTCCTGCCGATTGTGCAGCATCCAACATAAAAAAATTTTTTATTTTTGTATACGACACTGTAGCTTGTATAACCGGTAAGTATTTGTCAAGCTTCAATGAAATGTATTTAAAAATTGATCCATTTTCATATTGATTGATGTGATTTTTACATTATTATAGATCACTTTATGGCCTTTTCCTTTGACCAAGGAAACGGAAGAAACAGGACTCAGGGAGACTGAGTTGTGTATAACATGGATCGGTTAGGTGGAAATGTCCGATCCATCTGCACAGGTCACCACGACGCCTGTATCGTCCTGGGTCTTGATACTGGTAATTTTGTAAAATTATCAATATACTTCTAGTATACAGCAGCCTAATTATATCTTTCTTGAAACATCCCACGAAATTTATGATATCTCGAAAACTATGCAACATACGAAAAAAATAGCATATGACCAATCATATACAGAATTTAATTTACTACGGAAGAAGTCTCATGCTATTTTCTCGTATCTGAAATGGTTTCGGAGATATATGAAGAAATGCAAATTTCCAGGTTCGAGCCCTAACTTTCATCTCTAACAAAGAATATTTTCATGTCCACGTTGTATCAATTTTTTATGATATGTAATGATAAGGATTCAATTTTCAGGGGATGTTTACATATTTAGACTACTCTCAAACGACGAAGGTCTCGATGCTTGGGCCACGTTTGATTTTAACCCCTTGAATGGGTTTAAAATCACGTTTGGTAATCAGCCGATTGTGTATCTCGCACAGTCACGCGACAACCTAATATTTGGTGCAAGTGAGACTTCAATTCACTTGCATCAAATAAAGCTTTGAGAACGGTCAATGATGCCAATGATGATGACGTTGAAAATTACCTCGAAGATGTGAATTGGTTATAAAAATTAAATGAAAATACGTTTATTGTTAATGATACTGTTTCTAATTTTTGTAATAATTTTCGATATTTTTTGAATTTATAAAATTATAAAATTAAAATGTATTAGAGGCAATGTCATCCTCTTGTTTCTCTTCATCGTGGTGTTTATGCATAATAAAAATAGGTAATAAATGATCGATGAGCATAAAAATTGACAGCTTTATGATTTATTTTATGACACAATTACGATTATTTTGAGAAATTTCGGGTGCAGAGCAGTACAGCATATAAATACGGTACAAACGTAAAAAATCTGTAAATGCTGTATAATGGTTACTTTACATTCACGTCAATCCGCTATCTATTATTGCCACGAGTGCACAAAATGCACACTTGTCACACAATGATTGCCCTAGATCAAAGACATTTACAACAATTCGCCAGGTCTATTTGAGCCTAGACATGTACTTAAATATCGCAGCAGCGGAGTTATATATGGAAATTCGAGCAAATTGCATATAAATTTCTTATCAATTTTTATCTTTTTACATTCATGCATTTTTATTTTCATTGTAGTAAAAGTCTGTTTGTATTTTTTTTTTTCTTTTTTCGTTCTCACAATTATTGGAAAGGAATTCTATCTGCATCCGTCGTCGTTTCTACATGCATTTTTAATTAATCGATTTGTGTGTTCTTTTCGTCACATTATCCCACCAGCGAATATATATTTACAAATTATATATGACCAGAATTACTCACGTATCTTACTGGCTATTTAGAAATTTTACTCAGAATATATATATAAGGATGGTACATTTATATAAAATTCAGCGCCATTATCAAGTATATAGATATATATTATTAACATTTGTCAATTAAATAGAGCTTTCGTATGCGAATTTTTGTATAAATATACTATTCCCGAGTACATGATTCGTACAAATGCTAAAACATTATTTTTTGTTTGTTTCTTCTGATTCATGATTCGTGGAGATGCCACTTACAGTCGTGGTTCATTTACCTTTGTCTTCATTGTTATCTCGCACTTGATCGAGCTCGTATTTTAAAGTCGATGCTTGTCATTAATACTGTATATATTTTGTCAGAAAATTCGTCGTTCATTGTGCCCCCCTCTCTTCAATCGACAATTAATCGTCTGCAATTTACTTCATTTACGTGTTATTCGATTGCATAGAAATGTATATGTTCTTAAAATAGAATCGTTTCTTTATTTTCTCGACACGTGTCTTACGTGACTTATTGCATTGCATATTGATGCCTTAACACTTACATCGAAAAACATCAATTTATCGCCATAGTATATTGTTATCGAAGATTTTTCTTTTTGTTATTTAGACCGCTATTGGCAAATATTGTTATTTAGCGAATTATGCTTTAGGCATTGTTCTTAAAACGCAAATGTGGCTTCTCTCGTCACGAAAAAAGTCTATGTTTATCTAGCAGACTATCTTCAGAGACCACGTTGAATTCAACTCAATGTGTAAATGCACCTATAAATAGATGCAACAGATTGTTGGATGAATAGACTAGTCTACACAGCTCCCCAGACTGATCCACATTGTCCAGGGATAAACTATAATAGCTAGGCATTCGAAATTTATTTGTCTTATTGCCTTTGAACGTGGCGAACGTTTAAATCATTTATTCAATGCTCTCCCTTTTGCTTTTTTGCTGACCAAATCCCATCAACGCAGAGAAGTGTACATAAAAAATGTAGTTTATGTCGTGTTTAAAGAGCAGATTCTACTCCTCTCGAGGACGAAGTTGTGGTATTTAGATCTTCAGAGTGTCTGGTGTGAGACGAATCCAGCGATGTCACGGAATCGCTGTCATTGCTGTGTGGACTTGAATAATTGACTTCTTCCTGCAGTCTCATTAGCATGTTCAACTGAAACCAGAGGAAGAATCCGTTACAATCGAGATGAATATATCATAACAGTATTGCGGTGAAAAAGAAAATTCTTTTCAGAAGAATACCTATGTTTACCCTGAGCCAAAGAGATATTTTATTCATTTTACATTATAGGAAAAACTTTCTTCTGAAAAATACTTCTCTTTATGTGAATAAATATAGAAGAAAATGGTAAAAAAAAAATAACTCACCAGAGGATCTCCTTCAGTATCACTGTGTGTACTGCCAAGACTCTTAACGCTGGACGCTCCAACTCCTGAAGTATGTCCCGAGCTAACGACATCGTAGCCCACATCCTCAGATTTGAGACGTTTCAGAGCATCGCTTCCATCATGAACAGCGTGGGTCGAGATCCAAGGATAGCTCGAGACGATAAACTCTGCTGGATCTTCCCAACCACCATCAGTATTGCCATTTCCACTGGTCCTTCGCCCATAAAGCGTCAAGCCTTCTCTCACCGCCTCAACCAGGTAAGGGATCACTGAATAATTCCACAGATCCGTAAACCAGACTTGTGAACCCGCAACTTCCATTGGACAAGACAGAAAGAGTCGCGGTCCTATCGTCACGTCCGAGCTGCTATATGTCTCGAGGAATTTATTGAGGTGCAGCCAAACACGTGGAAGCCACTCGACCACAGCAGCCATTTCGGCGTTTCGTCCACCATCTGATTCACGAAGCTCGTGCTCAAGAAGTTTACGTCTGAGATAACGACCCAAGAAGCCTTTGACTGGCTCCATGTGGTTTGCGCACAAAACCCATCGGAAATTGTGATGCAACTGGAGGTTTGTGGTGCTACAGGTCGCTTGACTCATGGTGCCAATTATGGCAGGACAGGATAAATGCCTGGTACCAAGGAGCCCGCTGAATAGTTCACCAAGAGAGGCAGCATGCTGCAAATTCTCGAGGATAATAACCCTAGGCAATTCGTCAGCTGCATTTGAGTCACATCTCTCTGCAATGTGTGCCAGGTATTGTCTCAGTTCTTTGCTGGATTTATGATCAACATTGAACGTAGCAACTGCAGCAGCATCTTTGGACTCTGCGTCTGAATCGACGAGAGCGTGGGCAAGTTTTCCGGCTAGATAACTCTTTCCAGTGCCACTAGGACCACAGAGAATGACTCGTCTGTGCTCAGTCAATAGTGAAACTAGACGTTGGACGATGGACCTGGGAATGAGAGTATCAATGGCTAACCAGGAGTATCCAGAGAGGACGAGGTAGATGGTCTTGACGTGGCCTATGAGATAGCCACAGGGCAGTAATTCAGGATGGTGAGAGTCTGATGTACATCTGGAAGCTTCACCCAAGTGATAAGCTGCCACACACTCGACTCCTAAGCCTAGATTCGTCACTGGATCGACTCGAGAGACGTATTCCTTGAAGCAACGCCTCACAGTCGAGTCCAAAGAGTCCCAAGTCGTTTTATTCGAGATGCAGACACTGGCAATAATGCAGTGAGCAGGCTCGCCCATCATTCCATCGTTGTTTCCCGAGATTAGATTGAAGTTGAAGCTATTCTCACTGCCTAGATAGACCGCTACGTTGATTCGTTTGCCATCAGTCTCTTGTTCGATCACAGGTTCGCTCGTTGTCGATTGACAGTATTGCCTGGTGTTGGTTGGGACGACAGGATGCTCCGACACGACAAAGTCCTCGAGTTGATCGGCATTGGATGAGTGATCGCCGTTAGAAAGTGCTGCTACGCTCGAGGCGACTTCTGTCATGCTAAAACGACGCTCTGGATCGCTGGGTAATGACGACTGCGATGAAGTCAAAGACTTGGAGGTCACTAAACGCTGCAATCGTTCATTGTTCTGCTTCAAGTTCAACATCTCGTTCTGAAATGAACAAAAGCAAAAATCATTAATAAGCAGGTCTGGGGATTATTACAATGTAATTTGACTACACATTCTTCAGCTGTAATTTAATTTTTTACCGATGAAAAGACATGAGATTGAAGGCTATTCTTTGAAGCTAACTCCCGTAAAATTATAGCTCACCGTGGCTAGTCATTATTTAGTCTCGATTTTCATGTAATGTCCCAGTGGGAGACTGTTAGAGCGTAGCTTGGTTCCAAGGCCTTTAAACTTACCCTCATCTTGATGACAGTGTCCTTGAGCGACTCTAATTGGTGCGCTGAAGACAGAGCTTCCAGTCTTATATCCGTGAGCACCATGTCCTTCTCTCGAAGTTGCTTCTTCAATTCGTCCACATCCTCGTCTTCCTTCTTGTACAATGCTGAGCTGCTCTTGCTTACAGTCAACGAATTCTCGTGCTCTGGTGACTTCTGTCCGTTTGCCTTTTGATTTTGATGGTGAGCATTGTCGTGTTTGGCAGCAGTGGGCAATCGAGGACTGTTTGGAGCACTGAGTTCGCCACCAGCACCGTCCTTGCAGTCTTCAGCGTCTGACACTGAGCCATGACGGTTTTTCCTTGACCTAGAGAACGCCTTGGAGAAAGAACTTCGCAGCCAGCCCTTCTTCTTGTGATGACTGCTCGCCGAGCAGGCGCTGCTCAATGAATTCAGGGATGTCACACTGTCAGCAGACAATTGTCGAGCCATAGAGGAGCCCTGATGATTGCTGTAGCCCGTGCATCCAGTTGTACCCGAGTCAGAATCACCCAGGGTGTGTCGACGACCATTTGGTGATGTACCGTTGTTTAAACCTGCCTCTGCGCTCTGCTTTCGAAGCCTCTCTATCGTATCGCGCAGTTCCTGAAGCTCCGAGTCCTGAAACAAAAAAGAAATAACAGAGCTTCATTATTTCTGCTTCAGTAAACGCACAATTTATTGCTTACGCCATTAAAATAAACACCAACGGACAGCAGTTTGGGTCTATATCATTATTATTGGCTGCTAGACAATAGGCAATAGAGGAAAGAGGATGCAGAGAATTTTCTAGTTCATTGCTTCTCGGTGTTGTCATTAGTTCCATGAACCGGACAAAGTAACTTGCTGTGGCAGCAGGTGCAACTGTCCGAATGACTGAGAACAGAATTGCTGCTCCACGAATCAGCCATGCTGTACAGTTGTCTTAAAGACTTCGTGGTGGTATCTAAAGGTTGGTCGGACGTGTCTTCGAAATGAAATGAGCTCTTATTTATTGTCCCTTGTGTTGTTCCATCAATAGCTAACGCGCCACCAGCATTTACAATCAGACCAGGCGTCATTCTCTTCGACTCCAAATTACTCTTTCGTGACTTCTCAGTGGAAATACTCTTCAAACCACACTCTAACATTGCTTGAAAGTTCCGTGAATTCTCGTTTGTGTCTCGACGCTTTGACCTTTCCAACTTGAGATCTTTCAGAGTTTTGCGGGCTCTCGACTGGTCCAAAGTCGTCTCTTCTATATTCTTTTTCACGGTTTCTTCCCTCTTCAATCGCTTTGGACTGGGTGATTGCACTGAGGAGGCAGCTTTAGACGATGAATGAGATCCGAGGATCGCATTTCTCGGGTCGTTTGATGCGCCTGGATACTTTCTTTTAGAAAATATCCTCTGTAGACCAGGAATAACTGGGAAAATTGTTCTAGGAAAATCGATTGGCTGCGCTCCATCTTTCTTAGCAGCTATAATAGATCTCTCTGGAGCACTGGATTTGTTCTTTGGCTTTATTTCCTCCTGATGCATCACAAATTTTGCCTCAATACCCTCATGATTTTTCTTCGCTTTCCGATGAGTGAAGACTTCAATTTCCTTGCGTCGTCGGTTCAGATATGCATCTAGGGTATCAATAGCTTGTTGAAGAGAGTTAAGATCATATCTCAAAGCCTGTAATTCTTCAGGAGGTGGTGGAATGGTGAAGCGTTCAAATGCTAAATCAGCTTTTAACAACTGTCATATCTTTGTCAGGTTAAAGAGGCGTAGATTGTTATTACTTCTTGTTGGTGATGAAGGATACTTGGCTTAGTGATGAACAGATGCTGCGGGTACCATGATAATTTTGATCACGAGACGAAGCAGAAGGTTGAACTTGAAATTTTGAAGCGAATGAAGTCAGAAGAGAAGAAGCAAGAGAAGAGAGAGGCTGAAGGGTTATTCGGCTATGTTTTTTTTTAGTTTCCGTTTTAAATTATCGGAACGATCCCGCATGCGTGATCAGCTCGCCCCTGTCTTCTTCTCCTTCATTCGTTGCCTTTCAAGCCAACTACTATGAAAGTCTAAACGGTGTGGCCAGCAAGTAAAGCATTCGACTCCTGCATTATAGTTTACATAGTAGCAGGCCAGTTGGCATCCGATTGACGACCACAGATTAGGTAAATTCGTCGTTCAGGATCAGGACAAGATTACGTAAATTGGACTCGTTGATTGTGTCTGGTTGTGAAGAAGAATACAATGCAGAGAACCGGAAATTGACTCACCTTTTTCTCGGCGGTCGCCGTGAGCTGTTGAAGCCTCTGGGTCATGTTCGACAAGGACTGCTCGAATGCTGAAACAACGTGGGCCTGTAACAGAAAACATATTGTCGCAATTGAAACAATGACAAATAGCATGTGAAGTTTCTTGCGCTGAAAATGTACAGAGTAGTCGTCGTTGCTCTCCTCATTTCTTTCCCTCTATAAATCATTTGTAAGAGATCCAATCGATTGCCACAGAATTATGGGATAAAGGTTGCATTAAATTCAACAAGACAGCTCAACAGGATTTATTGTATCTCGTCTTGCGCCAGCATTCACAATATGTATACATACACATATATAATAATATATACCAAGAGGAATTTGCTCGGAACAAGTTTTCTCAGTGCATTGTCATGCATTGTTGCTTCGCATGAATTCTCAACGATGCATAATTACCAACAACTCTCGACATGGTGACTTTACACAGCTGTGTAATTACGATGATATTTCTTAACATGAAGGGCCGACATTTGGTATAAGAGTTGGAGAGACAGCCACGTACAGATAATTAGCCATACCGTCAGGTGTACACGCGCAAGACTCCGCCCTCTCTATATACTAGTGCGTAATCTAAACTGGACCGACATAAATTGCTACCATCAGAGAGTCTTCAAGCTCCCACACCTTCTATCTCGGCTTTTACATACTCAACCCTTTGCTCTCTCACCGTGTACACAAACTTTTATCAGTTCCCTCTCTCCATAATTAACTCAGATCATTACCATGAGTCAGTTTCTCCTCTCAAGTGTATTTCTGTGAAGATAACAGATAGATATGGAGAGGAAGAAGAGACTCTTCTTCTTGACTCTATCCTGGCGCTTGGATCCAGATAAATTGTTCAAGAGCCTATAAGATACCAGGTACATCTGCATTTGTTTTTCAGTGATCGCCAAGCCTTCAAGGAAGTGATTCACGTTTAGAACCCTCTGCTGCCGTTGGCTTTGGTCTTATACAGCTTCATACATGTGATGGAAGGGACAATGGACAGAAGACACGAGTATCCATCGTGCCCTCGACACTTTCTAGACATGACTGCTTTCCTCCAAGATGATTTAAAGCATTCTCTCGGCGCCAATAGTCTCGTGTAGGCACAAGACTGACCCAGAAGACGACCCACACGACCGTTATACTTTTCTTCTGCTTCTTTTACCTTATAGGCATCATCATCATCATATATAATACTGATTCCTGGAGGCTCGCGAGCACCACGTCCTGAATCAGACAGACAAAAACAATGAATTGAATAATGCTGATGAGTTCGTGGAAGGTCTTTGTTGATGGAGGAAGACGAAGGAGACGAAGCGTGTACACACATTCTGCGAAAGTGCATCAGGGTGCAAGTGCGCCGAAGGGAACGCACTGGCTACTGCTTGCTACGTCTCTATCGGAGCGAGGCATCGCGAGACTTTACGATGGTAATTCACGGTGGCTCGACTGCATGTCTGCTCCAACGGGTGTCTCAGAAATAGAGCAGCAACTCCTCTGATGATGCGTCAGCCACAATTTTAATTCGTCGAATGAGCCAGCTGGACGCCAACTAATTGACGAACTAGAGATGATTAGACATTTTTCCTTTTGATTCAATGAAGAAGCAGCAACAGTGTAGATATATCTCTACTGATGCTGATGCTTGTGTATATCCATGACTTCGTTTCAACTCTCAAGAGTCGTGTCGACTAATCGGCGAGATATATCCGGTGTTCTCCACTCCCACACGAGGTTTCAATACACGGATCTGTGTCGTGAGAGCACTTGAGATTAAAAAAAAAAATCAAATATTTATACCTCCCCATCGAGCAATCGATTGTGCAGGAGTCTTCATTAGGTTCTGTTGATTTTTTTTCATCTCTTCCTTCATCATCACCAACTACCGGTTCTTCTCGTGTCTTCCGCTGGTGGATCTTTCTTTTTGTCATCTCATTGTCTCTCGTATGCACTGGCCGAGATTGTGTGCACGTCGTCGTCGTCGTCGTCGTCGATTCGCTGAAGCTCAATGCAATTTACGAGTTTACAACCGCTCGCCCACGACTTCTCTCATTCTTTCCTCGTCTTTCTCTGCTGGTTTCTTATTGCCATGACGACTTATACTATGGGAAATTGCCAGTGAATCACGTGGGCGATATCTACATTGAAGCCAGTGTGCTCTTGAGCCTGACGTTCTGCATTGTGTCATTATAGGTAGAGAGATCCTGTCCACACGTGGGGACTTGATCTAACTATTAGGAAACTGAGTCAGCAGAGTCGATCATCATGATAGAAGCCAGTCCTCAATTTCTCTCTCGTCACTCCATGTCATTCGTATTATTGACGTCGGCACGTTGGATAGATCTGAAAATAGAGAAGCAGTGAGTCTCGATGTTATGTGAAGAAGGAGGAAGGGAATGACGTGAACGCGTTAGTAAAATGTGGCGGCGTCTAGTCTGAACGTTTACAGTGTCGCCAAGCGAGGTCTCTATAAGCTAATTGGAACTGACGTCTGAATTATTTACTAGCGAAAGGTCGAGTTTAAGCCCGAAATGGTATTCATAGCCACACACATTGCCTCGAAATTAATTGGCATTGACTAACGATCAGCCTATATCCCTTTCCCTTTTAATTTAATAACAATTTGTCTTGAGGAAGAGAAGCAAAAAAAATGTATAATTCAATAAATTGTTGATTCAATTATTTGACCAACGCCTGGCTATGGCTATATTTGAATTTACTTTCCATGGTGACTGGTTGTATTTACATTTCTACAAGGGATTCGGTGTGTAAAATCGACTCCAAGCCAGAACAAGGCCCAGCTCTGTACTGCTTTCTCGAGTTGGAGTGAGAAGTGTAGATGTTTTTGCTCTGTGAGCTTTCCGGTCGTGTTTTTATTGCCACGAGAGTGAGCAAACGCCCTCGAAAGTGAGTCGAACTGAATATGGGCGCGAGTGTGATGGAGGGAGCAAATAAAACACTCATAAACTCTCACGTGGACTTACATAATTGCATTAGGCTTACGCATCGCTCCAGAATCATATACTAGCCCGACATCGTCGTCGTCCCTTTCACGTCCGAGCCTTCAATCATCAATAATAAAATTCTTGCTCTATCCCATATATGCTGATGTTATATATTCAGTCAAACAATTTTTAAGGCGCCTGGTGTTGCCTTTACTTCACTGCATACTGTTATTATATACAGTAGGTATATTATCAAATATTTTCCATCGACAATATAATGGATAGAAGGTGGAGAATCTCCAGCGTGTGAAGAACTGGCATAATCTACGAAGCGTTACGAAGCTAACTGGGCTACCAGTTCCCAAGCAACTGGTTCTTTTTATCCTCTTCACTTTCACCTCGCTTGCTCCCTCGCAAACAGAATCATCCCAGGGCGTCGTCATGCATCACGAGTGTGTTAAAGCGACCATTCCAAGGTGCTTGCGCTCTCTTTTCCGCTTCTGCAGGATGAGCTGAGAAAAATGCCTGGCCCTTGACGAAAATGCCACGACTTGTTCCCTCAGTCAGTATTACATACTACTGAACAGCAGGTGCTCTGAATTGACACAGGTGGAGAGATGTTTCTCTAGCGGATAGAACAGTCTCTGGAAACAGCTTCTATTTATTCTGGAAACGTGTAATTGATGATGAATGTCCATGGAGATATTGGTCGTCCAGCAAGATGATACACAGTCTAGAAGATGAAAAAGAAGAAGATTGGATATAAATCAAAATTATTATATGGAGGGTGTCGAGGAAGGTTTATACTCACGTGGCTTGTGCATTCAAGACGCCTGGACGTCTGACCAGTTGACAACACACGGTTTTTAGTACCAACAGTGGACCGGTTCTGCTGAGCTCCCAAATAAATATGTTAGAGACATCCTATAATAGTTTAGGGAGACAGGAAAAGCATTCTATCCATGTTTTTCTAGAATCTCTCTTTCATATACCTGATGCTTGTAACTTATTTTTGGATACCTCTCGTTCTTGCCCCTCGTTTTTGGCTGCGAGAAAGCCGTCATGGCACGGTGAACATTGAGGGGAAAGATTTGAGGAGAATCCCTTGACTTTGATGCCACCAAATAATAGTATATGTTCATGCTTTATAAAAATATATTGAGATTTTATTATTCTAAAGATGTTTGCTATTGTTTTCTTTTATCTCCATGATTTGCTGCACGATTGAGTGTAAGTAATGGATAAAGTGCTTGTGCACGAGTAGATCCCCCTCCAGAGAAAGCTAAATAAATGCAAATAAAATAATTGCGGTGCTGGAGGAGCATGAGGAGGGCGTCAAGCGCGTCTAATTATTCAATCGGGTCCAGCCCACGCTTCGTTATAATATAACTCGGGCGGCCGCCCGTCACTCCCTGCATTTGCTCCTGACGTTTTAATGTGTTCGACTTTAATTTCGTTTGACGGGACATTTTGCAGCGGGAAGCTCCATCATCACAGAAGCTGCAGTAGGAGGCGGCAGGGAGAGAGAGCGAAAGATAATGTCCTTAAATGAATTATTGAATGAAATAAATCCGCCGCCAACGGTCGATTAATTCCCACCAATCAGTTTGTTGTGTGGCAATAAATTGACCAAAGGTCTTTTAAATAATTTCAATAAAAATATCTTTTCTTAAACCACAAGAGTTGAGCATTGACCGGCATCGAGTAACAATTTACCTGTAACGCGGGACAGCTACGGTGTCGATACTTTCTGGTGGCCAGTTCCCACCAGGGTATCACGTTCTCGTTGCCCCTGGGCTTTACGGGATTGCTGACCGCGTGCTCGTAGAGTGGCTCGAGCACCGGAACGGTTCCCGATAGTCGTCTAGTTGACAGGGCATCGCTTGTCCGTTGATCCTTGGAACAGGGAGACGTAGACGGCGATGATGATGAAGCATTTCCTCGTCTAGGTAAAGTAGCAAAGCCACCAGTAGCAGCATGATAGACCGGTGAAGACATGCTTGGACATTCTTCCTCAGACTCCAGAGAGTTGTGACGAGTTCGTGATAGAGATGTAAATCTATTGGGCATTGGATCCATTCGTTGCAGGGACGAGGAGGAAGACATTCGAATCTTTTCCATGCTCATTCTGGTTGCTTGAGCTTCGAGAATCACGTCAGTGGCATCGATCAGATAGAGACGATCGCCTGGAGAGCAGTCTCCATTCCTCACGTCGTGGTTTCTGATGTCAATGGTGCTCGTGCAGGATCTCTGGAGACTTGGTGGACTCCTGTCGCCATCAAGAACGTCTTCACTGGACTTGTGAAGAGGTCGAGGCGATATTTTTGGTCTCCTGCTGGGCAATGTGTCGTATCTTCTTTCACAAAGGTGATTCTCATTCTCAATGGTGTTGGGTAACCCACGGGGGCTCTTCCTCATTTCCTCGGCCCTCGAACGGCTTCTCCTGAGGATCCCTGTGACCCGGGGTCGTCTCCCGTGTCGACTCTCATCGTCAGACTCGATCTCAGGGTTGACCGTTCGCCCTCTCATCGCAGCTAAGACGATTGAGCCTTGATCTCTTCGCTGCAAGATCGAACACTCGACCCCACATCGATTCCTTCGGATGGGTCCACTAGAGAGTATATCCTGGATTGTTGGAAATGACTCGTCAGAAGTTTGTGTCGATTGTGGAACTATGCTTCTCGCTGTTCTTGGCGATCTCGATATAGACTTGTTCTTCTGAAGGTTTGTTAGACTCTCGCTGATTGCATAAAGGGACTCTGTAGATTTGGTGGATGAAGTCGTAGTCGAAGTTGAACCTGTCGAGTGTCTAGAAGTGTTTTCGATCGATGACGAGCGTGGAAGTAACTTGGGAGGAAGTTTCCCAAAGGAGTTCGGTCTTGTTCTTGAAGATAGATTCTGGAAATTCAATGTATTCGGACTTGGTATCTTGTCATCGGTGTTCTCACCAAAGTCTGAGGATATTGGAGGCATTGGAGCCATGTTTCTCTTCCTACGAAGACCATAGAGATTGTCATCGTGGTCTAGAGACTCGGATTTAGGTACTCGAGTTATTATACCATAGCCAGAGTTTCTGGATAAAGTGTAACCGAATTCCTCGTAGCTCTTGTCGATCTCTGCAATGTTCCTATTGATATCCTCTATGTATTTGGCTGTTGTTCTATAGAGATCACCACTAGGCACATAATTCCCATCAGTAATTAGCTTCGAGTCGACATTTGTCTTGTCCTTGGTCCTCAGAATATTGGGGGTGGCGTAGATAGGTTGTCTCGGCTTTATTTCACTCGACTTTTCCTTCGACTTGGAACTCTTCTTTGGACTTTCTTCAGCCACAGTGTCATAATAGTTTTCTTCATCGTGTAAACTTTTAACTAAATCTTTTTCAACTTTTACTCGACAACTCGGATCCAAGGACAATCTGGTGACTTCGAGATTTCTTTCAGTTGGGACAGAATCGTAGAGTCTGTCGTTAGACTTCTTATTGCCCTCCTTTCGCTTCTGACTAGCAAAAGTATTCAAAATGACTTTCTTCTCTACTTTTGGAGCGACTGGTGCTTCATTACTCTTCTTCGTGCTTCTTCTCAAGGTTCCATAGTTCTCTAGGAGTTTGTTTTTGCCCGTATCTGACCAACGAGGCACCTGGTGGATCTGCTCGCTCGCCAGAGGGACATTGGACACCAATGGAAGAGCATAAGGTCCTCCAGCCTCTTTGAGAAGCTCCTCGGAGTCCGATCTGTACACTGCACGAGGTCTGTTCCTGGGTCTGGATCGAATGGTCGCGTAGCCATCGTGTACTCGCCTCGAGCACACATTTAAATCCATTTTTCTTGATCGTTAACGAGCAACTCGACCCACACTACACATTCCTAAAGTCTCAAAGTTTCAGATACTTTTTATTTATTCACAATTTCAGTCAACGATGACGCACATACTTGAAAGTTTATTTCCCAATTATCCATGTACCTTCAAGCATCTTTTTTTTTAATAATCTCCAACTGGAAAGAATATAATGTTGATGAAAATTGCTACGCCCACTCGAAGGATCATCATTTTCGTGGATTTTATTGAAAAAAATTCAACTCTATATAACAACGATGAAAACTGTCTCTCTGACGCAATGACACATATCTTCCAAAGATAAGAATGAAAAGGCGTGGGATAATAAAGCAATAAAGAGAGCCTCGAACACACATTGGGGACCTCTATACTCATTGGTGGATAACACACAAGAGGAAATGATCTTCGATTCGCTCTAATCCCAAATTGGATGACCCAGATCGACCCTCAAAGAACTTGGAGAGCTCGTTATCGAGAGCCAAGAGCGAGGCTATGTGCGCGGCTACGAGACTCTCCGGCTATACGATTCCACGACGCGTAACGCGATTCCTGATAAGAACTCTCCTTTGGATTAGAACTCTTGTTGGCTATAATTATGCTCCAAGTTGCAAGGTGAAAGAGAAGGCATTTGAAAAAAAAAATTCTCTTTACTTTATAGAGCGATACAATTGCGCCCGTTTTGTACACTCAGAGGAATAGAAAACCATCATCAAGACAAGAGAGTTTGATAAATCCAAGCTACAGGGGATTGTCTTGTCAAAAGGCATAAATCGAGATAAATCATCCGGTTGATTGGATTCAGGAAGTAATCGATATTAGTGAATGCAATCGTTGAAGAAATAGACTACTAGTATACTATAGAAGTCGACTACCCAGGAAATATGTCGTCCTTGCGGGCATTTCTGACTCGCTTTCTCTCTCTCTTTCTCTCTTTAAACCACAAGAGCATTGTGTGCTACAGAGAGGAACGTTAGTTGGGCTGTGAGACAGAGAGAAGGAATAGTAGTAGATGCCACACGAGATGTATCGGCTATCCAGGGTATTGGTTACGCGGATCGACTTCTGCCGCAACCATACCACCCTCAAGAAGAAGATTATCCAAGTATGGCAGTCTCCGGTGAACATGCCATGTTGGGTCATTGAAGTTATATCCACGTTAGGGGACAGACTCCACCCGAGACTGTTGTATATACCGCCTTCGGTAGATAATAAGACCCACGGAGCTGACGCCTCTTCTTCACGTTCCATCCAACATTACCATCATCAACGAAGGTAACTATAAGACCCGCTTACTCTGAAAGAAGCAGACAGAAACAGGAGAAGACGAGATGGTGAATGTGATTTATAAGCGTAAAGTGAACGACGGATATGTGTGTTCACGTGGCCTCCAATTACTCCATCCGACGCCCTGTGACGCATTGCATCCTCTGAATGAGCAGAAAATTCTTCCTTGAGTGATCTAGGAATATTCTCAGACGACAGACACTTGATCGCTCGTGAGAGGTCTTTTGGAATTATTATATTGTAACGATGTTGTGGTTGAGGATATATATAAGAGGAAGATTGGATGATACAGACGTCATTGAGGTCTGTAAAAATGCTGGTGAGAATATATATGGTATATAGCACGACATTCACGAGGACAAATCGCTCGTTGAGCGCAAGAGAAGACCAGTCACATTATCCTAATGTATTCGAGAATCGGCAGCCTCTTGATGTTTTGAAAGGCGAGTGTGACGTAATGCAATGCTCTCGACTGAAGCGATTTTTATTATTATTTATCCTGCTCACACCTGATAGTTCTTCAACGTCACCGATACATATACATTCATAAATACATACATACATTCATACATAATGCTCATAATATAACCCAACCGAGAATGACTGAATGTGTACGACACAGAGAAGGAAGTCTCACTCCTCGACTGCTTCTATATTTAACGATTAGCTAAACAGCCGAACACGCAGCGTCGATTTAACTCTTGATACCAAGACGACACTGATGCACAGACCCCTCTTGGAGACCTTTTACCACGCCATCACCTGGTGCAGCTGGCCAGAGCCTATCCTATAATCCTCTCAAGACTCTTTTCCGGAAGTGACAAGAGACGATAATGAACCCCCCATTGATCACCAGAGCATCAGAGATAAATCGTGGAGCACGAGACTCTTCTTATCCACATGAAGATATAAAACACGAGTTGAAGGAGCAGCAACAGCAGCAGCCAGCAGAAGACCAAGAGAAGAAGACGATAATGTTCCAACTGGCGCGTCCGCTTTCCGCTGACACGGTTCGGTTTGCTCGCTATTTTGTATTCTACACCCGCGTGAATGCCAGTGTATATAGGTGCACGACCTAGGTAAAGAACAGGAGGCGAGACCAAGAGAGAATTTTCTCAAGATTCTATGACGATGAAGACGAAAGATTCCCTCGGGGGGCCCTCAACGAATTATGCACACGAGAATAAGTATCTGAGGAAACTCTGTTTGAATGTATACATACATATTAGATATGCGGGCGGCATTAATACCACCATCATCACCGCTTGTACTCTCAAAAGGGCGACGAGAAATAGGGATGAGTAAATTGAAGATAATATCGTGGATCGTCATGTGCATAGTAAAGGCCTTAGGGGCTATCCATATAGCCAACTAGAATTTTGTTCCTCACGTGGAGTGAAGACTGAAGACAGAGAGAGTAGGATAGGCGAGGAAAACTCGGAATCGTGATGATAATTAACCACCACCGAGTTCTCGAGTTTCTTGAGGTACCGTTTAGCCTTTTACACGCCGCAGTTTATTGCCGTGGGCAACCTCTTCACCGTTGTCTCATGGACGGGACAGAGTTCACTGCAATTCCTCATAAACAATCAAGCAGCTGTAATTAAACTTTATAGCCACTCTTGAATTCTCAACATTTTATCAGGCGGTGAAAGAATGTTTTTACTGGTCAAAAGTAAATGGATCCAATCAGATAAATAGATATACAATATGTATATATTGAGTTTCTGTTAATCGATGATAATGATGGTGTGCAATTGAGATTCTTTGAAGTGTCTGGGTCAAGCGATTGGCTGGCCATCGAGACGACAGACGCAGATAAGGAAGAAAGAGTCCAATGGAATTTGTTAGACGACAGCGACGAGACGTCGTCGACGAGGATGAGGATTGCAAGTGGAATCTGCTTGAAATGAAATCCGCTGAGTGAAAGAAACTCGAGCGAACTCGTGTGTGTCTCTCTGTATGTGAGTGTCTCTCTTCTCTGGCCTCGTCCACTTTTTCCTCTCCTACCATTCCACAGATCTCCAACGAACATCCATCCACCACCGTTCATCTTCTCGTTGTCTTTCTTCACTAGTCCTGGTGCACACGTTTCACCTGGAACGACCAGCTTGGAGACACATTGGTAGAGAGAATTCAAGACCTGGAAATACAGCAGAGAAAAGTTCAAACCACAATACAATTCGTTGTGTCCTTTAAAGCCTAACATCTCTGAGGAACAATAGTTGTCGTGCTCATTGCAACGTTATTGCTCCCTATCTCTACACTTGCATTAACATATTTCCATCGACCTACTCCATTTTCGAATGGGGCAAACGAGAGAGATTATGGTTTCATTATTGATAGAAAGCTGGGTAAAAGCCCATAACAACTTGAAGTTTTAATATTGAAAGATTAAAAATAATATTTTTATTGGCCACTTTTAGAGTGCAATATTGTGGTGGCTGTGTGGTTCCACTTGACGTTTGAATTTATCAGAAGAGACAAAAGGCATAACGACGTGGAGACTTTTAATAAGTGGAGGAACGGGATTGGCCGACTAGTTGGCTTCAATCAAGACCCGGGGTCTTCTCGGTCTCCTCCGTCGTTATCCTCTCTTGGGCGATCGAAAGGCGAATTAAAGTCGTCAAGAATGAGTTGGATGGCAAGAGGGAGAAGACGAGAAAAGCCGCGGAATCATTATTATCCAGCCCGTGTACCATTATTATCACGACGTGCCAGTGAGTATAGACTCCACCTCTATATGTCGGCTTGGTCGTTTGGTGTTTGGATCAATGATCCTCGAGGACACTGATACCAGTCACCTTGATGAGATTCGTTGGACCAATACCAACGACGAGCGACGAAAGGTCGAGGTCTACTTGAATCAGTGCTTACGTAATTTCTAAAATGATTCTAGCTGTTGCGATTGTCTGTCAGATGATCGATGCTACTGGTTTTTGCTGGGGACACCAAGACTTTTTATGATGACACGTGATGATGTAGCTGTGGAACGTTTGCTTGTGAAATTTAAAAGCCTCAAGGAGATAAGTCAGAGAGGGGGAGAGCGAGATAAAGAGAGAAAGAATGAACGCTTGAAGTGCGTCTTTAAATGTTCATTAAAGTTGTTTTGGAATTTATCAGAGCATTCTTCATATCTACATGATCATGGTTTAACACAAATTAGTCATTCGAACAGTCCTCAAGGGTATACAAAGGAATGACACTTATAATGATAGGTGATTAAGTAACAAATTTTTCTTTTTTATCGTCATGACTTCATTTGTGCAGCAGTCCATTGAAGTCTCAGTACATGCTGCAAACGCCATTAGAATATATTTTCTTGTTTTGTTCTAGGTGCAAGTTAAAATAGCAATGACGTCAACTGTATGATAATACCCTGAGGCGTTTTTGTAATCATTTCGATGGAGAATTAACGTTGAGAGTCACGTTGAGACCGCCTATAATTCAGGAAACGTAAAGAACGAATGCTAAGAGAAAAAGAAGGAAAGAAAGGATGAAAAGAGAATACAACAAGACTCGTCAACGAGAAAAGACAGAAACACAGTCTCTTTCCAGGAGATCTCGCGAAATCTGCGGCTTTGCCACACTAATCCGCTTGAGATTCCGTCCGACTCGAGACAGAAAAAGAAGTGAAGCAGTAGGTAGTCGCATAAAAGAAGGAAAAAAAAAATCTCGATGAAAGCATCTGGATGTGTAGCATGAGGTCTTGAACTCTTTAGCTGGACTGCTGCTGCTGCAAGTCTCGTGGTATTTTCAAAAGAATATTAATAATGGTCCCAGACATTGGGTGACGACTAGCCACTACTGCCTCTTAAATATCGTACCGACAATAAGGGCCAATTTTGTATTGAGACGAGGAGAAAGAGAAGGAGAAGAAGGCGTCGCTCTTATTGAGAAATCAATCCTCAAGCATTGGAGAGACGGGATCATTGTTATTAATGGACTCTCCCAGCGGACCTTTGACATGTGTTTTTCAATAATCATAATACCGAGACAATTAGATTTTGTAAGAGAATTCTAATACCTATTCATATAACTTGAGTTGACAATGTTTCGGTTTTTCTTGTCAGGGTTGTCAAAGGAATTTCAAAGAGTCGTCACGACATTTATATGTAAAGAAGCAGTTAATCGAATTGCAAATTGTCCTCAAGAGACTCAATCACGCTTGGTAATTAATCGAGGACATCTATTTCGTTTTGTGCTGACGTCAGATCGTTGTTTTTCAATCAATGAACAATTGTTATTCAAAACTTCAAGAGCCAAGAAACGTGTGTCTCAAAAGTATCCAACGACTGAATAAGGAAACTGGGATGAGAACACATGTTTTCCTTGACTTTGGAAAAAGAGAAAATCGCGTGAACAGTAAGGGGCTCGTCTTAGGTAATTCTAAACTGTTCCAACCATTGGGGGTATGGGTGGCCATGGTGGTCATTGATTGTCCATGTGTAAACCTTCTGTAAAGACCAACTGTAAGCTCGAGGTAGACTGAAGAGAGGGGCAGGCAGACAGCTCGTAAATCCTAGAGGCCAAAGGGACTGCAACGAAATACGTGGGGCCATTGTCCCTTTGGACGACACGACGATTGCAACGCTTGTTTAAATACGTGACTGGAAATGCGAGATGCGTTTCCCACCGAATATACACACCAGGAGGAATAAATTATCAGTATATCCAAATGCATATAAAAGCTGCTAGTAGTAGCTTGTATAGTCTCCAATATTTGTTTTGCTTTTCTTCTCGTTTTTATATCGATAGCCTCTACGTGTGCTGCATTTTGATGATGCTACACTATCTGTTCCTCTCAGTGGATATAGAAGCTACTTCACAAGACTCTTAATTGGCCTTATCTCTCAATTCATCATTGCATCGTGTTGGCCCAGTTTATTTCCATTTTTTTCCCTTTGATTATTTATACATCCAATCATTCAACTCTATCCTACTTTTTATTCTTTCATTCTTTCTCGTTCTCTCTCTCTCGTTCTCTCTGAGTCCCTGTTATTACCAACAACATCTGGGTTAATTCACAAGCTGCCTTCTCGACGACGACGACGACGACGAGACGTTCGCAAACAGAAAATGAAATGAGCAGAGAGACGAGACGAGCTTCCACGCGCAGAGAATCCGAGATGTCCTGATGTCGCAGGGGTGGCGCAAAAGGAGACATGCACGCAAAGTCACAACTCCTGCGATTCTGCAGACGAGACAACATCCAACCAAGCCTTATATGCCTCTTGACGATCTATCGATACGTGATGTGATACACATCTTCGTTGATGTATCAGAGGAATTCTGAAACGAGCAAGGAGAGAGATCAAGTGGATTAATTATGATAACACATAAAAACCAATCAATATGATGGAAGAGAGGACAGAAAGATAGAAAAAGAAATATTGAACAAATTGTTATTCCTTTTTTTTTTCTTCTTCTTCGTTTAACTTATGGAGTTATGAAACATGTGTATCATCACATTTTTTTCCTTTCAAGTCTTATCTATAAACGAACTGTGTGTGTCCACATAGATAAACTACTCCGAAAGAATATCAACGCGATAATGATAGACAAAGTATCGATAAGAAAAAATAAATAGAAAAAGAGAAAGAGAGCCCTCCACGATCGATTATTTAAAAAAACCTTCGAGTCGACGAGCAATTTTATTAATTTTCATTCGCTTTTTTTCCTCATTATTGCTTCGTTGTCTTCATGTTTTTTTTTTATTCTTTTTACTTGTATATATGCTTGTATATTCCCTCGTTGATCACGGAATAAATTATAAAACTGCCTATAAGGTATCCAGGTGAATGCCGAACGACTTCCTCGTCGTGATGACGATCATCACGACGGTTAGTCACGATAATTACCAGATGCGCTTGATTCTGGCACGAGCAAGCCTTTGATTATAATAATTTGCGACATTATACATCAACGAGCAATATCGATCAAGTGCACTTGTTGTTTTGCCACAAAATTCATGAGCTTTTTCTCTCTTGATCACTTGAAATGTGTTGGCACACTGATAAACAAGGTTGTGATAACAAATTTTCACTGTATTATTTATTCAGTTTTCATTATAAAACGTGGATCACACGATTTTGTAATGATCGAGCGCGCACAATCGCACAACTGTTGCGCTGCGCGGCTCCACGCAAACTGGCGGGAGCAAACGAGTCAAGTTCTATAGATCCCCACTCGTAGATCCAAGATCCAACGCGTGCTGAACTGCTGATGGTCGTTCATTGGTCCCAGCACAATGAACTCTCATGGTTGCTATTGGTTTCATGCCGATCGGAGCTCGGTATCGCTACCAATGGCAATCTTGGCGCGTATTTAGAAGAAAAAAATCGGTAACGACAACACTGAGAGAAGAAAATGATATTAATAAGTTAATTTTTTATATTTTAGATTCGTATTGTCTTCAGTTTTATTGAAGACATTCATTGGTACTTAGTAGTTTATTTTCTTCATTTAAATAATCTTTGGTTCAATATATTATTTATTTACTTATTAGGATTACAGGAATATGAATTAATGTTTCGGTCATTAAGCGGTAACACGAGATAAGTCGACAATTTATTGAAAATTTGAGAAATTTTCATTTCTTCCAATATCTCAGAAACTATGAGAAATACGATAAAATTGCAAGAGACCTTTTTTGTCGGAAATTGAATTCTCTTCA
>JABSMT010054967.1:0-11308 GCA_018902335.1 Eumacrocentrus americanus
ATATAATATATTAGTATAATCCTAGAATAATCATTAATATATCAGTATATATAGTTAAGATATTCAATGAATCCTCATATGAATTATGTATTTTTTAAAAGAAGTGGATCTAAATATTTTGTTTCAATATTAACTAGATCTCTTCTTTGTAAAATAATTTAAATGTTATGTATATATTACTTTTCCATCTTGAATAAGTAATAAAAATGATAATAAAACATGTATTTCATCTCAACATTTACCGCCTATTTCCCCACGACATCTATGATTTACTGGATCTTTTTTTCATCCTATTAATCTCAGGGTATGTTCAATTATCTGCAAGGGTCAATTAAAACGACGTTTCATTTTATTCACGCTATTAGTAATGCCGTTGAAATACCCTTAATAAGGTTTGATTCAACAATATTTGCTCTCATATCAGCTTCTAGAGAATTTAGAATAATGCAGCCGCAGATTGCATCAAATTATTATTCGATATCTTTAATGTTCAACGTTGTTAACTTCGCTGCACTGCATTTTTCATTAAACTTGATGTTTAATAGTCTTAACTACGAATGCCGTGCCAGTCATGTCGCGGAATTGTTGAACTAATTCTGTACGATGTTTTATCAGCCATCAATACCATTGCTGTAATCGTGCGAAGAATTTGACGGACTATCAGAATTCGACGAACGAATCTTTCACGACGGGTTATCGAATATATTTTAAAGTCATCAAAACATCTGCAATAAGTTCATTGAAATATACCTGCGTCTCTCTTTACCCCTCGACGTGTCTCGAGAATTGCTCATATCGTTTAGGTAACTACACAAATAGTTACCTGGGCTATATGGCTCAACGGTACGGCGTAGTTGAAAGAATCTCTACGTGTCGTTCGCTGCCCGTGACCTCCGGGCGTAGTTGACTGAACCGAAATTTTGTTGGCTTCACCATTCTTTTTTCTCAATGTACTCTTCTTGCTCAAACACCGGATCGAACAGGAACCCGCGACAGGACTGCATCACTCATTCTCCAGGCTCCTTTCGTCAGTTATGACATGAATCCGGATTTGTTTAATATAAGCAGAAGCGCTATTCGTGCGAAAAGGCAATAATTCAGGGCACAGTTTTCTGCGCAACTTAAAACAAACCTTCAAGTTACATAAAGTCTAACAGTCCACTGGGATGGGAAATTGCTTCCGGAAATGACTAGTTCAAAAACCGTTGAACGGCTACTAATAGTTGTCTCTGAATTTAATATGGAGCAATTACTTGGTGTTCCAAAACTCGATGCTGGAACAGGAATCAATCAAGCCAACGAGATCATTGGGACGTTAAATGAATGGAATATCTGTGAACGTGTGAAAGCAATGTGTTTTGACACAATCACTGTTAACACAGATTAATATCTAATACTGTCATCATTTTTCGTACCTCAAATATTCAATTTTAATCGTTTTCCTCTCTTACATTCTGGTTTACACAGGTCATCAGAATGGGACGTGCATTCTAGTCGAAAAAAAATTCGACAGGAATTTACTTCAATTAGCTTGTCGACATCATATTTTTGAGCTGCCTCTCCGGAATATTGTTGAGACATGTTGGCCGATAACGCACGGCCCAAATGTGCCAATTTTTAAACGCTTTCAATAAAACTGCGAGAAGCTTCTCATTTTGCAACTCTTATAAAAAACGTTCGATTTCTCATTGCCAATTCTGTGAATCAGGACGGATTAAAAGTCATTGGCATTTTTCACAAATTGAAAATAATTCAGTGATTGGCATCAGTTACAATCGTAGAAAAATACCATTAGTGATGGAGAGATTCGACAGACTACTTCTAGTTGTTCCTTGCACTGGTACAAGAGTCTTAGTTTTAATTGTAAAAAGAGTCATAGATTCAATTGTAAAAATTAAATGATGAGCTTGGTATTAAACCTTGTTGCACTCTGCAGAGAAAACTTTGTCTTGATGCAATTTATTCTGTGATTGCACGATCAGAATCAGGAGGAATTATCGTCTATTCCACATGTTCAATTCTGTGTAAAGAGAACAGATTGTCAATTATACAACCAAGAAGAGTATGAGAAAATATTACCAATTGAACTTGATTTTTGGGCCTTGATTAAATTGGACTGGATGCGATTATGGCTGATTGTTGTTTTTTTGCAGATTTCAAAATCTGCATTCAAATCTCGCTGCGCTGGTCTATTCGCAGCATCGAGAACGATTTCTAACAGAGTTGTCCATGGATATCGAATACTTTCCTCATGTCTTGCATAACCCAAGTACCACAAGATGCTTGCAATGTGTGCACTGGATCCAAGAGTTCCGGCACCAGATTGACAGGTACAATAGTACTCAAGAATAGGTTGCACATCTTCTTCATCTTGATGAGTTCCATAAGCTATCCAGATTTGATGCTTCGTAGCATTGCGGTATCGCGAATAAATACACACCCGCAAAAATCCAGGTTCATCAATGAGCTCATCTAATTGAAGTTCCTCTGATTCATCTCGTTGTAACTTCTCTTGGATGTAAGATGGTGCTAATTCAATCTGATAAATCCCTACAGTCATATTCCTCAAATAGGGTAATGTAAGATGAGGAAACTGTGGTAAAATACCATCTTCTAAATGAACCCATCGACCGTCTCTTCGACGTAGTTCTTCAACTTCCACACGCGCTTGCACTACGTTCACTCCATGTGCTCGTTCAAGCATTTGCCTAGCCATTTCTGCAGTGGCTCCTTGCATGTGAATGGTCTCATGGAATCTGTTGATTATAGCACCAGCAATGCAATAAAAATCACCCAGATGAACGGCATGTGGCATTGGAATTGTATCAGCAAAGAACTGGAAAATAGACTTGATATGACCATTTCTTGCCTCAACTATCCATCGTGTTTTCGTAACCAGTCGAGACACATTAGTTTCTTCTGTAGATAATTGCCGTTGTCCACGCTCCAAAAGTGCCGGTATTCGACATATGATACCTAAGCGCTCAAGCAAGGGTATAACATCCCGATAGCCTCTATCCACTACAAAAATATCATCTTCATGAAACCATTCTCTAAATCCAATAACATCTCGTTCAAATTCATTGCGAAGCATTGCTGCGTCGTTGTTCCGAGAGTCCGCAAAATAGGGTCCTTGAATTGCAAGGATATATCCATTGGGTGCTACAATTAATGCAGGTTTGAGGAGATGATGACCTTTATGCACAGAGTAAGACTGTCTCAAAAATCGAAAGTTGGTACTTTTCTGGATGTGACTATAAGTACCATCTATATAGGCAATCGCTCTTGGAATATCAAGTTCAGGATTATACAATTCATTCGCGAAATCTGATACATGCCTTTCTATGTATGCTTCACGTGTGATGGCTCCAAACCCAATATTTCGAGGTACAAATCATTGCATCAATGATTTCCGCACAGTGGCTGCAGCAAGACTTGTACTTTGCCTACTAGAATAATTAAAGATGACGGATAAAAAGTCATCTGATAACCCTTGTCGTAGCTTGCGAAGAAACGTTAAAAGATCTTTTTTACTTATGTATCTCCGAGTAGCTCTCTCAGGTACAGGGTCACAAAATAGAAAAAGTTCTTCGAATTGTTTTTTACTGACAGGACACATAGACCGAAATTCCTCATCTGCGAAACTGTTTTCATTGTGAAACCTCCATTCATTATTGTTATTAGCTACTGTTCGAAGACCTTGTAGAAAAGCGAGCAATTTTGGTCCTCTTATCACGTAAGGTCTAATAACGAATCGTAAACCTGGAACTAAATAACGTAGTAGAAGTCCTTGCTCGTCTAGGTGTAATTGACAAGATTTAACGTTATCAGGAAAATAAATATTCCTCTTGAGGTAGATGTCTATTCGAGATTCTACTGACAGTCGATGAATATTGATGGCCGCATTGCAAATCAAACATGTTTGACTCGATGTTTACGATAAAACATTAAGTCTCAAGCAAGAGGGATCGCGCTCGACTTCTCTGATTTCTGAATTGATAGATCGCAAGCAATTAGGACATAGTCGTGTAGCAACTGTTATTTCAAGTGGTGGTAGATCTGCAACATCACGCCTAGCAATAGCAATTTCACGTTTGTTTGCATTTTCTTCGCCATCAATGCGTGCCATTTGGTGAGGGTTCCAATATACGTCACATACGTAACAGGAAATTCGATTTCGATGAGCCATAATGATCTATAATGAATGACGAGGTAAAATAATCATTCCACTGAAATGTGAAGAAAATAGTGCAATACTTAATGCACTGGTCTATATCAATATAATTCAGAAAATACTACTCCACGTGTATATATCAAAAATACTAGAGTATTCGGAAATATTAGAAATGCCACAACATCGGCAAAACAAAAGAAAACGTTTTGCGCAGTATTTTTAGGGGATACGTCAACTCGATATAAAAATGAATCCTTCGAAAAATACATTGTCGTATAACAATAGATTTGGAGCGTGAAGAAGTCCAAATAAAGAACGATAGCTATGTCGAGATATAAAAATATTGTCATCAAAAGACGCAGTAGAGTTTCGCGCCAAGTATATGCCCCCTGCTCATCGACTTCTCCCCCCCCCCCTCCAATCGAGTGACTACCAGTCTCTTTGCACAAAATATCGTAGAATTCTCTAGATTGAATTATGTGAGGGTTCTCTTCATACTAATTTTCATTCAATTTACAAAAACAATGACATCTCCCATAAAACAGATTCACTGTAAAAAAAAAAGAGTGCCAAGTACATGCCTGTGGCATATTATTTTCAATAAATTAAATTGAATCCAGTAAGGACGAATACTCTCTCTGCCCTGTCCCAGCTATTTCTCATAGAGTAGGCTAAATAAGGGCACAACAATGTGTGTTATGGCTTAACACACAGTATGTTAAACGTCTGACGTGACGTTTACATCAGAGATGGAAAAAATGTTGAACTTTATAGTAAATGAGTGTTATTTGGAAAATTAACAATTAGTATCGTGTAAATCTGAAATAATGATCCCCGCACCCACGAAGTGTTCGGTGTTTTCTCTTTTGTTGCACACTTGGAATATCTGTTTCTATAATCATTTAATAAATTTGAAAAAAAAGAATCATCATAGTACTCATCTATTCACTAATAACAATAAAACAATGAAATCGTCATTATAGGACAATTATTCATTCAGGGTATTGAAAAACTAGTGGGTAAGTCAACTTTTTTCGTGTCCTTTCTTCGCTTTATATCCAGAGTTAAGTCGGATGGAACAATTTTTCATTTCCAATTTTGAAAATAAATTATTGGTAAATTACAACTATTTTTATTCATCTCTAACAATAAAAGATCACTTATTATTGTTAATAATTTTTTTTCTGCCAAACCGAAAGTGAGATTGACGTCGTCAGATATAGTAATGTATCAACGTCATCAGTTGAAGTAAATTCCGGCCAAGTTTCAAATATTAATATGCATTTTTAAGAATCAAAATTTCAAATACATTTTTTTTTGCTAAACCAGTAATGGGATTGACATCGGACGGAGAACGGAGCAATTTTTCATCCTTAGTATCCTAGATAAATTATACTTCCTGCCAAATTCCAAATTTTTCTGTTTTGCCGTTCTGGAGATGGCTCGTCTAGTTTATTTTGCCAATGACAGACCGACAGACAGACAGACAGACCGACATTTCACTAAAACCTTGATTTATGATACCTGCGGATCTGAAAATAGCAAGATTCATCGAAATTGGGCAAGGTCATTTTTCGACCGAATGCATACGTTTCTTTATCAACAACGGTAACGAAAAATAATAATGCCCACAAAAATCGGCCATTTTTGGCCTTCTATTTTCAATTTCGAAAAGCTGATTTCAAATTCGTGATGAACGATACCAAAATCTCTTGTGTAATAACTTTAACCGAGTTTGAATAATTTAAAAACATTCTGTTGCCAATTTTAGATCTCAAATCTTAAATATTGAAAATCTGATTTCAAATTTGCATTCAGCGACCCCGAAATCCATTGGATAACCCAGGACAACAAACCCAGGACTGCGGAACACGGAAGCCCAAAACCGCATATCCCATCCCAAAATTAAGAAAAAAAAGTAGCCGTAAGATGGACGGTGGAGCTCGATATGTACAAGAAATTCGAATGGCAAGTGTGACAGTACCGGATAGCTTAAAGGTACAGTATTCGACGCGACACTGGGGTGATCCGGGTTCAACCCCCGGTCCGGGCCTATCCATTTTTTCTCGAATTTCTTGTAAATTAATATCGAGAATATCCTTCTCCTATCCTACCTTGTCCAAAAAATCCTATTCAGAATTTTCCCTGAGATGTGGAACGTTATAAAAAAGTCCCATCCCAAAATTAAGAAAAATGTGGAACGCTTCCACATGTGCGTTCCGAATTTTTCTTAATTTTGGAGTGGGAATTTTTATAGCGTTCCACATCTCAGGGGATGCACCCGCATCTCCAGGATTGTTGGATAACAATTTCCATGGAATTTGGACTATTTTTGGAATATCTGTCCGCCATTTTGAGACGGCCATTTGGCATTTTGTACATTTGATTTTGAATTCTTATTTAGTGACCCCAATCTCCTTGACATCATTCTTGTATCTTGAAAATTCCCCTTAGATATTCTTTGGGCTTCAATGGATTCACATTTTGTCCCATATATAGTTCTAATCAATATTATGAACATTGATTAGAATGCTAAAATCATAATCAATTTTTTGTATTTTTAAGGTTCCTTTGTATGAGCCAAACTATGGATTTTATCAATTAGAATCGTGTTTTATTTTATTTCAACTGAATCGTTACAAGTTGAGCATCAGTTTTCACATATTATTCTTATAGAAAATAGAAAACTCGATTTAGCGAAAGGGGGTCGTCGCCCCGGAGACGCCTAGCTTGCCAGGAGGGTCCGGGGGGCCCAGGGAGCCGACCATCAAATCGGTAAGACTTGACTGTTTTGACTCAATAGAGCAACTGATCGTGTTACTCATTGGGCGTAACATAATTATGTCGAGTTCGTGTTATATGCTGTAGCTGTATAACGCAATTTTTTCGGAAAGTTATCATGCTTCTATTCTGTGTACGGATTTAAATGTTAATGTCAAATAATTGTCATAAAAAAAGCAATCTTGGTCAGTTTTACCAAGCCACCCACGATATATGGAACGGAAAAATATGTTCCTTAATTAGTTTAGAGTGGATCGAGAGCACCACCAAATCCATTCTTGTCCCCTTTAATCGAAAATAGCAGCAGCGTAACAAACTTATTTACATTATTAAGAAATCCAACTAATTCATTACTGTTAGCATTTTCATGTCATTCCTATCTAAAAGAATTCTTGAGTGAGATCTACGGTTCACATGAATACTAATAATTCACGTATACAACAGTGCCCACATTAACATTACGTATTATTTGAATGATTTCAGATGTGCTGAGTGAACAATCAGTTTTCATTATGCTTAACGGCGAGGAAAACGAATTGAAATTTCTTAATGTTATGAATTTGAAGGTAAATGTCAGAAAACTACGCAGAACCCTTCTCAGAAGAATGAGTTAACCTAATTGTTAGTGTTTATTCTCGATTACGTTGCATTAATTTTGTTTAGTTATTAAACGCCGTGCTAAACTGTCACAGTAGCATTAGCGACAGGTTCATTTGCATACAGTAGGGTAAAGTGCCTAATTCGGATTAAAACCTAATGCGGATCAAAAAATTTTAAACCTCTCCCAAGTCGACTACATGACTCGTAGGTTAGATAATTTTTTTAAATAGCTGTAGGCATCGCTACAGAGCGATAATATTCATTGAAGATCACACCGGGTGGTATTGGCGACGACCAGCTCTTGTTAATACTAATGCCTGCGAAATGGGCGTCTTTTGCACGATTGAAAAAGCCGTCCGTAACCTCGAAAAAAGCACAGAGTTATATTTTTTTTTGACAAATATGTGAGTCGCTTCTACTTTAAAATTGGCACACATACTCTGAAGGTTTCCGGGAATCCAGCTCTCACGATATTTTGATGCTTCTTCGTACAGTACGTACCTGAATTACAAGTTAATTCAGACTGATCCGAAATAGGTCCACTGATCCCAATTCAGATCAAATACAGCCCTGCACAAAAAATTCAGATTCCGAGTCCTCATGCGAAATGAACAGAATATTGCTTGAGAAATCAATAACTAAGGTCCCAATTTAACCTCTCATAAACAATTGACACCGTTGATCATTATATCCACGGAGCTTTAGCCGAAATCGGAAAAAGTGATCCGAAATAGGCACTTTACTCTATCCCTGTCGGCCGCGGTGAACCTCATGTTTTTTAGTTATTCCTATGCACATTGGCATTCGCATGTGTAGTATTTCCAGCTCTATTCGATCGAGTCTTCTGAGCAGGGGCGATAATTAATAACAATCAAACGATAATATCATTTGATGATTTTTCTTTGCGATCCAGGCAGATCTCGAGAAGCAACCACATCCCGATGCGTTCGTAATAATGTATTCTGTGATCGACAAGGCATCATTTCAACGAGCCGAAGAATATTTGGCTAAACTTCACGATCGTGATATACTTCGCAGTCGACCCGCTATTCTCGTGGGTAATAAAGTAGACCTTGTACGTTCCAGAGCAGTTTCATTACAAGGTAAAGACTCAATTTCCAATGAATTTATTTTTATATTGTTTTATTTTATTAAAAATAATTACAGATTGTGATGAAGAGCCACATTAGTGGCTCACGCTAAGTATACGTTCTCTCCAGGCCCTTTGAATACGAGAGACTAGCAATCTCTTTATAGGAAAGATCTTCGATTATGTTTATGCATGGATTAAATTGATTTTGAATTTTGTGCCTCTGGCCTCAGTTGTAGATCACGCTCGTCATCTGCCTAATCGGTGACACATCCGAACATCTCGGTAAACTTGTCCCGCGATAACGTATTCCGGATGATTTACCCCGCGGCAAAATATCTCGGTACAATTACATCCCGTAGTGTACTTCATTGAAAAAAATGTTTCGTCGTAACAGCAATAATTCTGGCTGTATCAACCATATTTTATGGCTGTTTTGACCACGGCCAAACAGTATTGCTCCAGAAGCTATACGAATATAGCTACGTAATTATACCTATCGTAACGATATTGGTTTGTGAACTTAGCCACGTCTGGTATAGCTGTTTCAGGAATACTAAAGACACCCATATGGTATAGTTGTTTCGGGCCTCCGTGGCGCAGGATATAACTATACGTATGGCTGTGATGATCATACGAAATCGCTTATTCAGATACATTTATTTCTTAATGTTAGAATATTACAAACGAACTGAACCACCCATATGTCATATAGCAAAATCTACATTATTTATACTACCATTAGGTATACCGTCTCAACGATAATTGTATAGCTAATTCATCCATACTTGATACCTATAATGCCCAATAATATCATTATTGTTAGTATATTTTATGCCTCTCTTAAGGAGAAAAACTTAACCCTACGAGGACCCGCGCATGCACCGCGGGAAGTAAATTTTCTCGTTGAGAAATTGGACTTGCTGAAAAACTTTAAATATTGTGCGGTGACTATGTCTCCGCACACTCCACCGCCATAGAGCAGATACGCAAATTCACACACATACACACGCACACGCACACACACACGCACACGCACACAGACCTACACACACAAACCTTATGTAAATGTGCTGGCATTCTCCAAGCCTATGACTGTCCACCTTTCTCTGTCTTTACTACCTCGTCTATCTCTCTCTAGTTTTCAGATGTCCACTCGACCTTCGAGACACTTAACTATCCTGTCCCGTTTGCCTGTACCTTTGCCCATTTTCCCTATTTCAATCCTACCTGTTACATCCACCTAATCGCCATAAACCGCGTACCGGTTCCCATAGTCACTTCCTCTCAGAATTCAGGTTGCATTGTCCCTTTCCTATCCTCACTAAAAACATTCCTCTCTAAATGGGATAACCATACTCTAACTCGGTCGATCTACATCACTGGGCCTAGTCCCGAACCGGTTTTCTGGTTTACCCCCAGCACCAGGGCCCTAGACCTAAAAACTCATCTCCTATTTTATCCGTCTGCATGGTAAGCAGCATAAATTCGGACCCCAAATTCTCTATTTTATCTACTGCACGAAAACCTTCTCTGGGCCCATCCAAAATACCATTTCCTACTTTACCTATACTGTCGGGATCACATACGGGCCCCAATTTCGAGCCTTATACTCCAACAAATGGGTTAACCTCGCAAGTAAAAGCCCATGGACGCGGATACAAGTTCTCACCCGCCACCATAGCCAACTAAATCTTCATATATTAAAATATGCTATATCTAAGAGGATCAATTAAAAATCATGTCACAATAATTAAAATCTGTTACTCTTGTCTACAAAGATCATATGATATTTAGCATAACATTGGTATCTAGAACCAAAAACCCCATCTATCAAAATGCAGAATCATTTAACTATCATATTGTCTCAAATAAGTTCTCTTACGAAGAACCATGAGTTAAACGAATAGAACATTCTTTGCCCAGGTCTTTCTCCCTACCCTTCAAAGACCTTCAGTACGCTCTTGAGTTATAGAATAGGTCTTCCGGAATGCAAGTTTATGAGCCTTTAGCGTCCGGCTAAATGACTATTCCTTACTCACTCGCACTCACGGGAATCTATAATCAATTATTACGGCTTAACGAATAACGTTATCAAAATATTTCTTAAACTGAAAAGATTCAGCTTTAAATTCTCATTCCAACAAGCCCACATACGAACAATTTGGCAACCCCTAATTAATTAATTAAATCAATTTAAACTAATGAACTAATTCCAACAAACCGCATATCGGAAGAAAGCCCTTTGGATTCTCTTTCCAACGAGCCTATCCATAACTTGATCACGTAATCTAATCATACTTAAAATGACTCTTTAATTAAATGATAATCAATTAACTTCACCTGATATACGGACCCCAACAAACCGCATATCGGAAGAAAGCCCTTTGGATTCTCTTTCCAACTCGCCTATCCACAACTTGATCGCAAAATCTAATCACACTTAAAATGACTTTTTAATTAAATAATAATCAATCGAATCTATCACTTCACCTCATGTTCCGATCCCAATAAACCACATATTAGAAGGAAGGACTTAGAATTTCCTTTTCATTGATTATATATACACGGAGAAAATTTTTCGTTACTTTTTACTATAAAAATTTACGAAAAATTACCATACAGTTTGTAACCCAGAGACATCAAGACAGTATAGGAAAAAT
>JABSMT010054978.1:0-11305 GCA_018902335.1 Eumacrocentrus americanus
GTAGATAGTAGTAGTTTTTACACGGATCTACTATTTTTAACGTCTTTCAATTTCTCCATGGTATTCTGTGACGAAAATAAATGTAGCGAATATTTAAAGCTCGTAGAATATTGTAATTCTTATGAGAAAATACTACTTACTACGCATTTCAATTTTTACATCGTATGGTGCGACTGAAGCTATAAATCGAAGGTGTTAATTTTTCGTAAATAGTTGTAATTTTTACAAGAATCTATTAATTACCACGTCTTTTTATTTCTACATTGTATGAAGCGGTTGAGGCTAATGTCAGAAATTGTAATTCTTCGTAGATAGTTTTAGTTTCTATACGGAAATACTACTTACAACGTCTTTTAACATCCCTGCTATATTCTGTGTTGGAAACAAAGGTAGAAAATAGTTACATATTGTAGGTGGCTGTAGATCTTACAAGAAAAGATTATTCACTACGCTTTTTTACTTTCATATTATGACCGTCCTGTAAGAGGTAGTAAGAATTTTGTTTAATTTGTAGATAGTTGTAATTTGTAAAAGAAAGTAATACTTATTACGCTTTTTTATTTTCAAACCAGGTTCAGCGGTGGAGGCCTGAGTAGAAGGTTTTCATCCTTATTAGTTAGTTGTAGTTACTACAGGAAAGTATTACTGACTACGCCTGCTTTATTACCACAAAAACTCTGTCTGAGAAATATGTAAAAAGTCGTAATACACCGTAAAAAGTAACAACTCTTCATGAGCAACTACAAGAAGTTACTGTCAAGCAGTGATAATTTGTTAGTAGTTGTAGATACTCATCGAAATTTTCTACAATAAATTACAATCTGCTACGAAAAACATGAGTAGTAGTTAAGAACCACTTTTTCGTAGAAATTCTTAAATTGTCGGCAAAATGAAGTGATTTATTGTAGATTTTTTTTCGCCAGGGTAGTAATGCACAGTTACGTGCACAGGAGTTTTTCCCCATGATGTTCGGAGATCATTTTCGTCATAGAATCTGTCATCTAAATCAAAGTCTACTGTCAGCAATGACTCTCTTAGGATTTCTGCACATCCTTCAAGAACATTCTTCGAACACATTTTATCTATCACCTCTTATACGGACAAATGAATGATAAAATATTCGACTTCGTTTGGTCAATAAATTCCTTCTGGAAATTCAGACGATACATACGTACTACAATTACTAATATTACCATCCTATATAGCACCAGAGCATTCGATAGGAACTGAAAATATTTTTAAGGGGTCCAGCGAATTTTCATTTTTTTCTGCAGTTGGGAGCGCGCGTGCGCTTGGCCTTCCCGGTGCTACGTGGGTGTCACCCTTATCAGTCCATAGTGAAAATCCGTCGTGCCCACATACATCCGCTCTTCTTGGATCTCCACCTGGACCAGTCTATTTTACATCGGTGTCCCCACCTTCTCAAAAGCCTTACGAGCATAAAATAACTTTCCCATCATCAACAAGAAGCATTAAACCCCACTATCCTTTCAAAAGCTTCCAAAACATACTTTATCATCGATATCCTTTCTAAATTAAATCTCGAGACTTTCATCTAAAGGTAAAATCATCGGTTCATGATCATAAATAATATATTCTAAAGTGTTTGGATCCATAATCCATCAATTAAGTGCGTTAACAAATGTGAAAGAGGTAAAAAAAAACCCAACGTCAGGCTCGAAGTTTATCGATTCAAGAAAATCCGTTGACCGAATTGCCGTTGTTGTGTCACTGCTACCAAGTGCGCCGTCATGAAATCACGAAAATACAAAGGATTCCGGTCATCGAAAGTCTTTGAACTGAAGAGAGTCATCATCATCTATTAAAAAACAAGATTTGAAACGTCGATGATCCTCTGAAAAACATCCTTGACACAAGATTACCCGGAAACATGAAGATGAAGACGATCTTCTTCATTACAATGATCCTCCCAATAGGTGAGCACTATGTTAGATAATGAAATCTCTTTGGAAAGGTCATCAAATGACATTACATCCCACTCGAGCTATTTAAGTCAGCCTTTCTGGTCTGTATATCGACAAGAGAGTCCATAATCGTGGCAATATGTTACTGAAAAGAGAATTTGAAATTGAAGTAAAGGTATAAAGCCATCTATAGAATAAAGTCTGACGCTTTGAAGAAGTCATCCATATCCTCCAAATCCTTCTTTATCTTCTTCTTCCTTCTGTTGGGAGTTTGGCTGTGTGTGTATATCGATCGCACTGTGGGCGCAGGCGTCGAAGTGGTGAATGAAAAGGCTTTTATCTGCGCCCCCGCAGTCTGTCTCGAGTCATTCATGGACTGTTAGACCGTGTGGTCGAATCCCCCGAATCCATGAGCCCCAACCCCAATGAATTACCGTCGTCTATACCTCAACAAAATCGATAAACCAAAGGTCTTATACACTACTCCTAAACTCATCCTACATAAGATCTGAGTTAAAGCAGACCTGTCCAGACTCTCAGCCAGCACCAACAAGTCATGTTTGGCACCTTTTCAGGCCTCATTTTCGCTGGGGAAACGTCTACACATCCACCAGTGAATCGCGGAGCTGCTCGCCAGATGTTCGGAAGCGGAAGTCTTCGTCAAATGGGCAGCGGACCCGGTCCAATGGAGACAACTGTTACTCCAACCCAGCACGACGCCCAGGAAACCAAGAACGACATTGGACACGACCGAAAAATCATCAGGAAACATCCAGGCATGCTTTCAAATACCAAGAGAAACCATCATTTGCTGATGGGATGGTGAAGAATGATGATTAAGACATTCAAACTGATTTTAGGACACCATCAAGACCACCCAGAGGCTCCCGGTGGTCATGGTTATGGCTCCAAATCCTGGGGGCATCTCCCCAAAGGTCATTCCCAGGTCCCAGAAGGCTTCTATCCAAGATTCCAGGTGCCTCTGCCTGACTACGATGAGCCTTTCGATGGTCCGAGCTTTAGGAATGGTTTTTATGGTCAGGGACGACCTGGAGACTTGGATCGTGGTGGATTCGATCGACCTAGAGGCCGAGTCTACGGGTCATATGATGCTGGAGGCACGTAACAATAGCTCTTCTTTCATTTTAGAGGATTTGTAATTGAGGTTTGAAGTAATACAAAGCTTCTGCAGATCTTCCTGATCGTGCAAGAGTGCATCATGGCCTCGGAAGGGGTCATGGGGTTAATCCCCTTGGTGATGCTGAGTTGGGTCGCTTTAGTCCTGATCAGAAGACTCTGATCCATGAGTTGGAGGATGAAAGCGACCTGAATCCTTTGCACACGCCCTGCGACTACGATTGCGATGAGGATCAGGTCCTCTGTGTGAGCTCCTGCAGCTGCATTGACTTCAGTCAGCGCTGTGATGGATTCGTAAGTTGGTTTAGCAAATCAAATGGTGTTTCAGGTTAATTCTACGCCTATTTTGGTGTTTGTTTCGAGAAGATGGACTGCGGAAATGGTGAAGACGAGCTGTATTGCGAGGAGATCTTTGAAGCTAGACGAGCCAATAGGACTTGTCAAGGAGAAAAGAAGATTTTGTGTCCGAAGTCTGGTCTGTGTATCTCGGAACAGTGGCTCTGCGATGGTGACGATGACTGTGGCGATTATACCGACGAGTCCCATTGTGGTAAGATAGAAAAGTAAAGAATAATTACGAAATCCCTTAGTTATATTGTAGAAATAAG
The DNA here is from genome assembly GCA_018902335.1 of Eumacrocentrus americanus. Lineage (NCBI taxonomy): Eukaryota > Metazoa > Arthropoda > Insecta > Hymenoptera > Braconidae > Eumacrocentrus > Eumacrocentrus americanus. The sequence goes on from JABSMT010054978.1 coordinate 3,671, forward strand.
GTGTTAAATATTTAGTATACTGAAAATGGGGATTCCCCTTTGCTATTGAGGAATTTAATGGCCGCTATTCATGACCATCTTCAGCTCGATCCTGAAACGAACACATTTTGAAAATTATGAGTATCTAAACTGGCTCTTACCTATCTTTGGGACTTTAGGCAACAAGAGAAATTGTACTGAGGATCAATTTGAGTGTCGGAATGGACTGTGTGTGCCACAATCATGGCGTTGTGACAGTGAGAACGACTGCAGGGACTTCTCTGACGAGGAGAACTGTGGCGGAAATCGGTGAGCAATTCAAATTGATCAAGATTTCTATTTTTAAATAATCCACCTTTATGAATATCTCATTTCACTCTTCCATATCGAAAGGTCAGAAGGGCAGAGAAATTCTAAAAAAAAACGCTTCTACGGACGCTTTAACTTGAATTATTGATGATCAACATCAATTCAAGTCGTGTCTCATAGCCTTTATTAGCTGAAACATTGACGAACTGCTGAAAACGTAAATAGGGTATTTCATCCAGGTTAAACCCAACTAATTAACTTCTAATACATTCTAGCGACTGCGAAGAGGATGAATACAAGTGTCCTGGTGGCTTCTGTATTCCAAGAATGTACGTTTGCGATGGCGACGAAGATTGTGACGACGGCGTCGACGAATTCGAGTGTCGTAAGTGATCACCAACTGTTGAGAATCGAACACAGGGCTATCCAGCTTCTATTCTATATTACTTTATTATACTTAGTTGCTCAGATGTGTTCTTATTTTTCTGTTCATCATACCAATTGTCATCGCCAACATTCCCAGAAGCCGACAAACCCTGATATCCAACCATTGCAGATGGTGCCCGTGAGGTTTTTTGCGATGCCAACCACTTCGAGTGCACGACGCCCCGATGTATCCGAAAGGAGTTCAGATGTGATGGTAATGATGATTGTGGTGATGCCAGCGATGAGGAAGGCTGCTCTGACTACTGCAATTCCAATCAGTTCAAGTTAGTTATACTCAACAAGTCCTAATACATATTGAGAGCAATCCTAACAATCTATTAAATGAACCCTTCCTAGGTGTGCAAATGGGACGTGCATCGGCAAAATTCTGGTGTGCAACGGCCAGTGGGATTGTAAACTCGGTGAGGATGAGATGGGCTGTAAGAGTCCAGCTCCGAGGAGTTGTTCGTCCACTGAAGAGTTCACCTGTCTCACTGGGGACTGTGTGCCCAAATCATGGGTCTGCGATGGGGCTCCAGACTGTTCGAATGGTGCTGACGAGGATGGTTGTCCTGTGACATGTGATGCTACCCAATATCTTTGCAATACTTCCTTCAACAATTCCCTGTCAACATCGTCCCCTTCCTCGACGACTCGTCAGATCTTCCAGCATGTGCATGCATTCTGTATCTCACGAAAGCATTTATGCGACGGTCTCGCTGACTGTCCCCTCAAGGAGGATGAGATGAATTGCCCGAAGAAGCGTGAATGTTCATCGACAGATCGATGCACGCAACAGTGTATTCTAACGGCAAACAACGAAAACGCTTGTGCCTGCGAGTCAGGATTCACTCTGGGCCTGGACAATGCCACGTGTCACGATATAAACGAGTGTGACATTCAAAAGGAGCCAGTCTGTAGTCAATTATGCAACAACACCATCGGTTCCTTTGTTTGCAGTTGTATTACGGGTTATGTCCTTCGACCAGACTTAAGGACTTGCAAGGCCGTTGGAGGCAATCCAAGTCTGCTGTTTACCAATCGAGTGGACATCAGAAAGGTCAGTCTTGAACCCTCAGTCAATTCTAAGTACACTCCGATTATCAAGGGCCTTCACAACGCCATTGCCCTGGACTATCACTATGACAAGGGTCTTGTTTACTGGTCTGACGTGTCCCTGGACGTGATCAGACGAGTGCAAATGAATGGATCCAATCCCGAGGATGTAATTCGTTGGGGCCTGGAGAGCCCTGGCGGGGTGGCTATCGATTGGATCCACGATCTCCTGTTTTGGACTGATGGTAGGACTAGAAGAGTTGAAGTCTTCACTCTGGAGACTAGGATTAGACACGTGCTTATTTCAAATGATCTTGACAAGCCCAGGGCCATTGTTGTGCATCCTCATTATGGCTATGTCTTTTGGACTGACTGGGGACCTTCGCCAAAGATTGAAAGGGCTGACATGGATGGTAGTGGCAGAATTGCTTTGATAACGGAAGAAATCACGTGGCCTAATGGCCTAGCCATTGACTATCCTACTGAGAGAATTTTCTGGACTGAGGCGAAGCATCGAGTGATCATGGCTGCACGGTTAGATGGGACTGATAGGAAGAAGGTGCTCAGTAAGGGTCTTCATCATCCCTTTGCCATTACTGTCTTCGAGGACTTGATTTACTGGACTGATTGGCACTTCAAGAGCATTTCCGCTGCTAACAAAGAGACTGGACATGGCTTCAGGACCATTCGTTCAGGTACATTTCTTCTCTTTAGTGTCTAGAAGTAATCTAGATATTTAGAATTGTCTGAACATGCTTTCTGTCGTTCAGGTTTGCATTTCCCAATGGATCTTCACAGTTTCCACAAGCAACGTCAGCCTCACTATCCAAATCATTGCGGGAAAAACAATGGCAAATGTTCGCACATGTGTCTGCCCAACAGCGCTGGCTACAGTTGTGTCTGCCCAGTGAATCTAAAGCTAAAACGTGATGGTAAAAATTGTGCTGTTGACAATTTCCTTATTCTCGCTAGAAAGCACGACCTCCGACTAATTCCCGTGGACAAAACAACACGAGTCTTTGACACCGTGATTCCAGTAGATCACGTGCAGAGCGCAGTTGCGATTGCCTGGGACTCAAAGGAGGATATGATCTATTGGGCAGACGTGGAGCTGAACACAATCAGTCGAGCCCACCTCAATGGCACTAATCAGAGTGTTGTCATTAGCCATAATTTGGAGACTCCAGCTGGCCTAGCACTCGATTGGATCACCAAGAAACTCTATTGGACAGACGCAGGGACGAATAGAATCGAGTGCTCCAATTTGAATGGAAGCATGAGGGCTCTGTTGATCTATGAAGATCTGGACAAGCCTCGTGACATCGTCGTCGATCCAACTGGTAGGTTTATCATGCACTTTAAGGGATCCCTAGGGCCATAATCAATCTTCAAATTTGATTAACCCTTCAGAGACGAAATCAGTAATATTACTGACTTCAATTTTTGCCCTAGTGGTCAGGATCAGTAATATTATTGACGTCTACTATTGACTAACAAAGTCCTCCATCCGAGGAACAAAATTGGTGCTGGGGGCTGACGTCTCTGAAGGTTTGATCTTGTTTATTCCAGCTGGATATATGTATTGGAGCGACTGGGGCGCTAAACCGAGGATCGAACAGGCTTCCATGGACGGCAGTCATCGTCGAGTTCTTGTTGGGGAAAAGCTCACCTGGCCAAATGGACTATCCATCGATTTCGAGACAAGAAGACTCTATTGGGCTGATGGGGGACGCAAGAGTATTGAATATATCGATCTTGAGCGCAAGGGAAAGTCTGTACGAGTGCTCTCAGACCTTCCACATCCCTTTGGACTGGTGATCTACCAGAATAGAGTGTATTGGACGGACTGGGACACGAAGAGCATTCACAGAGCAGACAAGGACACCGGAAATAATGCAATTGTCATAAGATCCGATATTAGTGGACTCATGGATGTGAGAATGTTCCACAGGAATCGCACGATTGTGACGAATCCCTGCGAGAAGGACAATGGCATGTGCTCCCATTTGTGTTTCCTCACACCGAGGACGAGTCAAGCCCAACGATTTGCCTGTGGCTGTCCAACTGGACTGATTCTCGAGGTAAGCAACTCATTCAGAACTATCTCTGACATTTTGAAATTCATCACTACCTTTCCGCAGTCAAACAAGAAACAGTGCAGGACCATTCCAAATGACTTTATCATCTTCGCTCATCGTGTGGACATTCGTGTGGTGTCCTTTGACACGAATTATTGTGTTGACGTGGCATTGCCCATCAATGTTTTGAAGAATGCCACAGGAGTGGACGTTAATCGTCGAACTGGCGACATTTACTGGACGGATCCGGGCACAGATGTCATCAGTAGGGCGTTATTTAATGGAACACATGCAGAAGCCATCATCACCACTGGAATAGACACTGCCGACAGTCTTGTAGTGGACTCCATTGGTCGAAAGGTAAGTGTTAGGGCTTAATTACTCATGTAAATTATACAACTAATGGTTTTTTCCAACAGCTTTATTGGACAGACGCTGGCCTGAACAGCATAGAAGTCTCAGAACTAGACGGAACGAACAGAAAGGTCCTAGTGTGGTCAGGACTGGACCGACCCAGAGCGATTGCGCTACACTATGCGAAGGGCCTTATGTTCTGGACAGACTGGGGCTTGAATGCCAGGATAGAAAGGGCAAATATGGACGGAGATGAACGAACCGCTATCATTACTGATGATTTAGTCTGGCCTAATGGCTTGTCGATCGATTTGGAAGCTGACAAGCTCTACTGGAACGATGCGAAGCGAAAAATCATTGAAATGTCAAACCTGGACGGGTCTAATCGAAAGGTTCTAGTGAAGAATGTTCAGTATCCTTATGGATTAGCAGTGGCAGGCGATTTCCTTTATTGGAGCGACTGGATGACTAAAGCAATCCATCGTGTGGACAAGAAAACTGGAGATAATTCCAAGATAATCGTCGACAAGCTCGATGGAATCATGGATATACGTGTGATAAGTGCGAGAGATACTGATAAGCTCGAGGACGTGTGTAGAGAGAATAATGGAGGCTGTAGTCACCTGTGTTTGCGTAGTCCTCGAGGCTTCACCTGTGCCTGCCCCACTGGGATCCTGTTGAATTCTGACAAGAAAACTTGTAACTCAAGTCCAAAGAACTTCCTACTGCTAACTGGTCAAAGGACTCTTGCTAGGATGTCTTTGGACACTCCTGAGATGTGGGACGTCACTCTGCCTATTAACGAGGTCCATCATGCAGATTCGTTGGACTTTCATTGGCAGAAAGGTATCCTTGTTTACGCTGACAACTATCGTCGTGATGACGTTGACCTACGATTCATAAAGACTGTGAATGTTCACAATTTCTCAGATGTCAGGACCATTGTGAGTGATGAATCGGATTCGTTCTATCAAATAGCTGTTGACTGGCTGGCTAACAATGTCTATTGGACGGATCAAAAGAAAAATGTCATTGAAGTGGCTAAGCTTGATGGATCTTGTAGAAAGCTGCTAATTAAAGACACTGAGACTGTTGATTATTGGTTTTGGAACATTGCTGTGTTTCCTAAGCTTGGGTATATCTTCTGGACTCAGTGGGGCAATCAGGTTAACATCCAAAGAGCACTTCTGGATGGTTCTAACAGGAAGATTGTTGTTGCTAAAGATTTGTCCTATCCCAATGGCTTGTCGATTGACTATGAGAAGAGAAAACTCTACTGGGCTGATATGATGAACAATCGAATTGAAATGGCTGATTTGAATGGCAATTATCGAATTCAGCTGCTTCCTTCGGCTGATAGTCCTTATGGATTGACTCAGTTTGGGGACTTTATCTACTGGGTTGGACGGATTCCCAATGTTCCTAGGCTCAAAAGGGCTGATAAGACCACAGGAAGCAATAGAATCAATATTAGAACGTCTTTGAATGTTATAACGAACGTCAAAGCTGTGTCTGAGGATCTGCAGAAGGGCTGGACGCCCTGTGTCATTGACAATGGTGGCTGCAGTCATCTCTGCTTGTTCACGAGGAAGAACTATACCTGTGCGTGCCCAGACATCAAGGATAACAGCTGTAACACTGGTAATTGAGTCTTCAATTGTATCATTGTGTATTGTATCTTGCAAACTAATCTCAAAAAATCATTCTGGGCATTTCAGTACCTAACAAGAGGATTTCTCTGAGGAAACCGGGAACAGAAAATGATCTCGATTACAATGACGACGAAGATGAGATGGACAGGACTCCAGAGATTGTCACTAAAGTAACACAGAACGACGACAAATTCAAGAATAACAAGAGCAAGGGCTACACGACCATGACTATTACAATAGTCATTATCGCAATAATAACCGTGATCATTATCATCGCAATTATTTATCTTGTGTGCCAGAGGAAGCCGAAACAAGAGAAATATGTCTATCCTGGAAGAAGAAATGTTATGACCTTTTCCAATCCGAATTACAATGCTTCGAGCGCTGACGTTGGACCTGGAAACCCACAATCTGAGAAGAAATTCATTTGGAAACGATTGAAGTATGATAGTTCACAGGTTCGTTTCAATTTTTTATCATTGCACATCGTAACTATATAAAATTTAAATTCAGAAAAAAAGTGATTGTGAAGTTTTCTGAAAATTTGCTTCATGAAATTCATCATAATGTATCTCTAAAACTATGGGGAATACAACGAGCAGATAACCATTTTTCATCGTATCTCATATAGTTTTAGAAATATCTGATAAAAAGATTTTAATGTTCTTTACAATCACTTCTTATCTGCTACGAAAACCGTAACATAAACTAGGAAAAGAGGCGTTAATCTTGCGCTATTGTTTCTTTTTTTCCTTGAAACCCCACCAAACATTGAATTATTGATTATAATTTGGAATAAACAATATATATACATTTAGAGAGCAAATGCATCAAAAGTCGAGTGCCCTATCAAGCTTCAGCATCTGCCACTGCATTTTATCCAAATGAATGAGACGGAAACGACGTAGTGGAGGTTTGAGGAGGTCCAGCTCGACGAATCGTCGACATAAAACCTCCATTACAATGTATATCAAGACCTAGACGACAATATTTATCAACAAGAAATTAATAAAAGACTTTAAAACAAATTAAGCTGAAAAGAAGCTTGGACACACGAGACTGATTACAAAAAAAAAATTGTTTGTCGTACCTGAAGAACGTGCTCTGAGTGGTCTTGATCTAAGTCTGATTGGGCATTCAACATCAGATGATGAATTAGAAAAGAAAACTGAAACTGGAGATGAAGGAATCAATAATTCATTGTATTATAGGAAAGAGTTTACGAGGACAATGGGCAGACCTCCAGTCCAGAAGTTGTGTCTCTCATTCCACCTAGTGCGACTCCAAGCAGCAGTCGAGCACCCTCTGTCACACCAAAAGAGTCTTCGCCATCGTTGACACATGTCACTCATCTCAACGGTTAATAATTCTAATTAATTTATCATAATTTTCAAGACTTCAAAGACTACAAAGTCAGATATATTGTTATATTTGAAGCTTTTTTCACGAAACAGTGGACATCCATGAGTTCTCACGAATTATTCATCCGGTTGAGCTGAAATTCGGCAGGGATTTTTTCCTAATACCACCTCGTATCTTGTCAATTAGAATTATTTCAAATGGTCCAACGGTTTTGGTTATTAAACAAAAATCAAGTTGCATTTATTGTCCAAAATCGACCAATGGACATAGGAACTTAAGGAATTTCCTATGAAATATCAATGGATTCTAATTATCCTACTTCACTAGATAGCCAGTGGTATGCTGAAAATACTGCAAAAATTTCAAGTTGATCTGGTGATTAGAACTTGTGAAATTTTGTACACCGTTTCGTAAAAAAA
>JABSMT010054989.1:0-11303 GCA_018902335.1 Eumacrocentrus americanus
CATTCTAAAAAAAAAAAAAAATTCGATTGTATTCATTATTTTTTACAATTTTTTTTTACTATGATTATTATTATCATTGATCAGTTATCATTGTCGGCTCATCGATACGCACGTGCTGATTATATATAGTCCCTTCGTCATTAATTAATCAACAATTATCTTTGTACATTGACAATTATATATGGTATAATATAGCTGAAACATTGATCAGAGACCTCATTTCGGCTCGACAATTCGCGCCACGTTTACCGTCCGATATTGATAAGTTTCAACTATTGTTTTGTACATCTTTATTTCATTGAATAAATAAATGACTATTGGTAAGAATTTATCAGACATCTGAATCTTCAGTCTCTTTCCCTTCAATCTTATCAATTATCTCTTTGTCCGGGTCAATCATCATTCGATGTTTATAGATCTTATACGAATCGTCTGCCATTTCAGTAATTTGCTTCTTAAACTCATTTTTACTTCTATTCAAAATAAATTTTTTCGGAGGAAGACAATCCAGAAGCTTGGATGATGGTTCTTCTATTTGAATCTTTCGATTAGTTAATGGTTTCGTGGATTTATCAACGTATTTATCGTCAACGAAATCAACAGTCCGTGGATATTCATCACAAGCTGCCAGTAATCCAGTGGTAGAAGGTACTTGATCAGGTTGTCTGGTGACTGCGCCCATAGTATAACACTTCCCAGGACTATGCTGGAGCACTGAAGAATCCAATAGTGGCGACGATCGTTTATGTGGCTTGAGTTGTCCTAGATTTTTATGCCAATTAGTACTGATCTTCGAGTTTCTAACGTTATCTTCATCTAGCCAAGACTCTGGTGAGGGTATTGGTGGGTCCACAAACTCTGCTCCGCATTCGATACCAAGTTCAACATTCTTTCGGTATTTCAGATACACATCCGCGTCAGTGACTGCAATAGCTCCTGCCACAGCTACACATGGACCAGCAGCAACTCCTGGTTTACTTTCAACAGGATCCAGGAATATTTTCTTCTTCGTCGACCGATTTCTCCGATCAGACGACACACAGACTTCTTGCTTGAAGTTAAAGTCCACAGGCGTCACTGTGAATTCCACTCTCTGATTTGTATTAATCATTTTGGTGATTGCGTACACCAGGGCATTCATATTACGACATCGTAAGACATACAGAGCACCGTGATGCCTTGAAAAGAGTGGTGGACCAGTCCAGCAAGGATCAGCAGCATAATAACCATCGCCAGCGAATAAAATAGCCAGAGTAATTTTCCCACATTTTAATAAAACACTTGGGAACTTATTGAGAGCTAATTTGAGGGTTGCAGCCAATGTAGTCCTTCCATTGCCACCGTAGAGCATTCCGCACATGTTCGCTTCATACTCGATGATCCAAATGTGAGGAAAGACCTTGAAGCAAGGCTGTAAATTGAAGGTGTTAGGATACTTGAAACCTCGACGATTAGCACTTTTCAAACTCTCTGTGTAGTAACAGTCTCCACAGATTACTGCAGAGTCCAGGACGGCTGGTCCCCATTTAGATGGATGGCAGAGATACTGCATAGCAAGAGCAGCTACGCAGATTGCCGCTTGATTCTTCCCTCTACGATGGCCAAAACGAGTGTCATAAGACCCTAGAGTTCCCCAAACTGAGTAAATTAAATTTGGAATTTCAATAGCATAATGATTCCACGATGGCTTTTCAAATTCTTCGCTAACTGGTTGTTCACCTATGTGCTCTGCAATGTTCCGCTTCTTTTTCCTTCGTTTCTTTGCCTTCGATGCAGCGTTTGGAGCATGACTGACACTCCAGTGATAGTCCAGATAGATCCACATGGGATCTTCCTCGAACTTCTTGAAGGGTACAACATTGATAGACTCGACGTGAATTCTGTGAATAAAGAATCCTGTCGTGTCATCTGAACGATTTAATATCATGGCCTTGATCATTTGACTGATGGAAGGAAAAATGCCCAAACATCCACCTCCTCCTCTTGATACTCGTCTGCCTCTGTTGTTGCACTGATAGGGATCGAGGTAATAATAGGCATCTGTTGATTGAGAATACCAAAATCCATAACAGCAATTAGTGAAATGCAAAACACCATGACTGTGTTTTTTAAAGTATTTTATCAACTCTCTTTTCACTAATGGGTAGAAATCATCCTGTCCAGTTTCCTGATAGTCCTTCAAAACGTAGAGAGCAGATGCCACGTCACGAAAATCAAAGATTCTGTTCATCACTGTGACATTTCTGAGGATGTGTTCAGTGTGGTAATTGGGCTCATTAAATTCTCTGTACAAATTTTCACTAGCTTCAATGATCTTGTCGATCATGCTTGGCAAAAGACTCTGCATGATGTCTCTCTTTACCATTACAGCGAGAATTGCAATGAAGTAACAGCGTTTTACTTTTGGTTCTTTTAATGCCTCTCTATGTAGCAGCCCAACATTACCGCGAATGAAGACTGGATTAGAATTTAGTGTAGTAGATCGACAAAGGACTTTCATGTCATAGAGTGAAACATCTTTTCGGTGAATCTGAGGCAATGAAGTCGCGGCAACAAGCTCATGAAGTCCTTTCATATCACTGCAGTCTGGATCGAGTTTCTTAGCATACGAAATTGTAATAACTCTCATCTGAAACTCGATTTCTACAGGTTCATCAATAGTCTGGACTATTAATTTAAGAAAGTCTTCTATCTCTTCGGACGTTATAATTCTCAGATTCTTTTTCCCAGGAACGCCCCACCAAGCGTAGAAGTTTAATCCACACTTCATGAGCCCAATGTGAGCTTTTCCACAGGAAACAACAGCTCCAGTATAAATTGGTGTATCAAAGACCTTTCTCACAGACATTGCCAGGTTCCAGCCTTCAGTTGCATACAACTTACCAATGTGAATTGGAGCGAAAACGGTGTGAAACCGATAATTGGCAATGTCAAACTCCGTTAGAAGCCCATCAATCATATCACTCACTGTGGAGTCTTCAGCTGCGAGGAGACTGTCAAATGCTAAGTCTTGACTGGCCTCGTAGATCCCTCTGATTGTCCTCGCACCCCACAGGGTTGGATCGTGAATGCACGACCAGGCCATGATACATAAATCAAGAGGCACCGCGAGGATTGAGTGCTCGTTGAATTTTCTGTCGAATGGCTTCCTTCTGGGCATGTCTATGGGGATCTTCGATTTTTTTGCCACCTCAGACTTGGACTTGAATGGCGCTAGGATGGGTCTAGTGATGTCATTCTCCACTACCATCACCTCTTGAGTTGAAGCATTGACGTTTCTCAGTGCTGTAAAGCCTGGCAGAGTCATATCGTGTCCACAATCTCTCTTCTTTTCAACCTTAACCCATTCAGATAATTCTATTAGTGATACATCCTGTTTAGGTATTGCTAGTTCTATTTCTTCTGCTTCCTCGTCTTCTAGTTCTTCTGCTTCGTCTTCTTCAGACAATGCCTTGTCATGATTCTTTCGTTTCTTTTTCAATTTCTTCTTCTCTGCAATTGGTTCTATATGAGCTATACATAAGGTATATATCCTGTAAGGTTTGTCTGCTTCTACTCGGCTGTATTCTTCAATTCGTTTGATTAAAGCAAAAAGGTCTGGGAATTCCAAGAGACACGCTGTGCCATCTTCGCTCGCGTGACCATTCTTGTCGCATGCGTAAGGATCGAACAGGTAATACCTACTGTTCGAGACCCAAAACGCGTACGACGCATTTCTGAAGACTAATATTCCACTCGAGTGCTTGTTCAAGAACGTCTCCAACGTACGCGATAACACGTCTGGCTCGTGATTCTCGGGATCTCCGTAAACATTCTGCTTTAGAATCACATTGAACATGACTTCGAATAGCTCCAAGTTGTAAAAGGTTCGTTGAGCCTTGTATCTCAGACTTCCAGTTCGTTGATAAATCTTATCAGCAAGCAGAACTAATATGTCAAGTGTACTACTGCTGAATTCGTCTACGTTTACTTTTGTTTTAGCTAGAATGCACAAGATTGCAGCAAAGAAACTGGAGTTGAAGTGAAATGGTTCCACAGTGTCATGGTAAACCAATTTCATGTTGCCAGTGATGATACCAACGTTGTCTTCAGTGTCAGTGAAACCAAAAGATTCTGGGGGCAATTTTATCCCTTCTAATTGTATTCCTTTCATATCTACTCCTTTCAATTGCTTATGTTCAGTTGTCACTTCATCAGAAAACATTTCCTTTAGCACTAAATCGAATGAATCTGGTCTCTGGTTCTCAAGCTCTGAATTATCCTACAAACAATTAATATAGATATGTAATAATGGCAAGTTAATGTAATTAAGTAGTTACCTTAACATCTTCGTTTGTTGTTGGGAATATCAACTTCAATAAAACATCCTCAGTATTACAGATAAGTTTGTCTAACATCGAATTTGCTCTATCAGCATCAGATAGCTTGCATTGTCTCGTCTTCCTCTCCACACAGGGTTTGGGTTTCTTTATAGCTGTTGGCGTCTTGATAAGTGGACCCAGCGGAAGAATTGTCGGTGTGATACGTACTCCATCAGGAACCTCTGGGACTTCATCAAAATGATATACACCCGGAGGTGTTTTTAATTTTGTTCTTCTACACTCTACTTCATGCTTTTGATCAACTTTTTCGTCATGAATAAACTTTTCGTTAATCGCTCTCAGAGGTGTGAAGCCAACTGGTGAGATTCTTGAGAAGAGATACTTCTTTGGAGGTAACTTAATCATCTTTGTAATCTGTTCGCCAGTGAGACTATTAATGGTTGGTGCATCCAAAGTTTCAGTTAATGCAAGATCTGTCTTCACTGCTAACTTTGAGTCGATCGAGAAACAAGATACCAGAGATGGAACTGATTTAGAAGCTTTCTTCGCTTCTAAAAGCATCGCAAGCACCCTTTTAGGTGGGAGAACGTAAGGGGGAGGGTGATTATACTTGAGTCTCTCGTATTCAAGAGCTTCCTTTGCCTCCAGGGCGATTATTTCGTCCTCGAGGTTGACGTTTGTCGTTACTAGAAATAAATTCAATTGAGATGGAGCGTCGGGTTGTTCTTGTTCTCTAATTTCTGTCAAAGAATCCTCTAAAAGCTCTCCGGCGCTTTCTTCTTCTTCAGTTTCAATCTCCTCTTTCCTAGGTATTGTTTGCTTCTTTTCATCTTCTTCATCCTCTTCCTCTTCTTCCTCTGATTCTTCATCTTCTTCGGATTCCTCCTCGTCATCCAAGTCCTCCACATCTTCTTCCTCCTTGGATTTATGCTGCTCCTCCGTTGCTTCTGTTTTCAGTGCTGACAAGTCTTCATCAGTCAGAGGCAAAAATGCAGTTTGATATTTCTCCACTGCACTCTCAGGCAGTTCAATCTCAATCGTTGCGATGTATTTTCCAGGTTCAATGGATTTTATGTGAATGAAGTGAAGGTCAAATTTTCGATCATTGAACTCCAGGATACCATACAATAAATCTATCAATTCAGTTATAGTGTCAGATACTGAAAAGGAAGCTGGATATCCTCGTAGTCTCCATCCTTCCTCATCACTGCCATAGGGATTAAATAGGAAGTAGTATCCATTTTGCTTCCAAATTGCATACATCAAGCGTTTATTCTCTAGAATCAGTTCATCGTACTTCTTGAAGTATCGATCAAGAGCTTCACCAAGGTTCACAATTGGTTCTGCATTACCCTGGACAATAGACGCCTTTGTTTTGAAATTGACAAAATTATCACCGTATTTAATTCTGTCTGGAAGCATGAAAACGTCTAAGTGACCTGGAATTTTCTTCTGCATCTTCTCTGTATCTTCTTCATTGTCTTCATCATCCTCTTCATCTTCGTCGTCTTCTTCTTCGTCGTCTTCATCTTCGTCTTCGTCTTCTTCATCAGTTTCTTCATCAGTTTCTCCTTTTACACCTGAATTTCCTCCTTGAATCCGCCTGACGACATCCGAATGTACTTCATTACCAAGTTCTAGTACCTTATTTACATCAACATTTCGCCATTGCGAGGGATGTTTAAGTTTTCCATACGAAATAGCACTAAGTGCCATTGACAAACCCTGACGTCCTCGTGAGATCTCATTAAATTCTTCAGCATGACAATTTTTCGACCCATGAAGTATCAAACGATGAGGATTAACAATCTCATAGGACTTTACCTGAACCTTATCTTCATTTTTATTTGAATTGAATTCATCTTCCTTCATCATATACTCCTCTATATCCTTCATCAACTCCGGGAACTGACTCTCTTCCTCTTTAGTTCTTTCAGCATGAGTTCGTGGCTTTGGAACCATGTCCACTTTGATTTTACACTCATCCTGCAACTCTGGAGGAGGTGGTGGAGGAGGAAGTGGTCTACGATTAGCCTTCCTTTCTCGATAGATAATCGTATTTCCCAGTTCATCAATCCCACCAGCTTTAACATAAAGAACTTGAAATCCATGTAAGAAGAATGGATCTTTCTCAGTGTTCCCAGTATTTTCTAGAATAGTCTCAATAACTTCATCAATAGAACTATTCATTGTGACACAGGCAACAGCATTCTTGTATTTCTCCGCCGCCTCCAGGTCTGCAGAGTCCACCCTGAAACCTTCTTGATCGCAGGCGAAAGGATCTAGGAAGTAGTATTTATCACCGTCCTTCCATACAGCATAGAAAGTTTTCTTGACCTCAAGTATTCCCGACTGGTTGTCCGTGAAAAAGTCTACAAGTCCCGAATCAAGTGTGGTCTTTCCCTTTCCTTTTCCCCGTTTTGCTTGACCGGGAACAAGATTCGATTGAACCTTCACCTTTGCAGCATAAGCACCAAGGATGATATCACCTAGTACATCATCTATCAGCAGCTCAAAGTTTTCGTCAATTTTTCTCTCGAGAACTCTAGCGAGATCAACAAGATAGATGTGGGCTTGATTGAAGATAAGATCCAAGATAGCAGTCGTCCACTTATTAGCATGGATCAGTTTTGAATAAATCAGAGCAACCAACGCAATAATCAGGTGTGCTCGACCTTGAAGAATGTCTGGAACATTCGAATGCATCAGATGAAAAGACCCTCTCACGAGAGCTCTGATGCCCTGGAGCATATAACCACTTGGTCGTCGTTGTGGCGGACCTACAGATTTCTCTGGCTCGTCAGGGTCAACCTCTGCAGCACGTGCCACACCTCCAATGTGCAGAGGATACAAAACAAAATGTCCATCTCGAACATTGCTTTTTTCCAGGATAACGAAAACAACACCAGCAAGGTCATGAAGGAGCAGCAACTTGGCAGATCCTCGTGACTCATCCGGCAATAAATTGTCCCTCCTCGGCTGTGCATCAAAGATATTAAAGTGTTTTCCATCTCGCCAAATGGAGATATTTAATCCTGACGAGGTCAACACTCCAGCATCGTGCTTCTGGAAGAAGAGCTCCAGCGCCTTGATCAGATGCATCTCAGTGGGACTCTCTGGTCGAAAGAGACCAGAATAAGCAGCATCATCAATGATCAGGTGGACTTGGTGAGTCTTCTGGATGCTCAGAGACTGTTCCAGGTCTAGAATTGTCAAGAGCCTTCGATCCTGGCTCCCAAGTCTTCTGTAGGACTCGCAATAGTACGTGTCGCCGTCCTCGATGATCTGATCTATCTCTGGTTCATTCCAACAACGAGCCTTCAACAATCCTGTCGTTGCGTACGCTGCGATAGCAATCGCTGCACCCTGTGGACGTAATTCCCCCTCGTTAGCATATCTCATTAACGTAAGTGAGTTATTCAAACGAATAATTCTTCGATTGAGATGAAGGGAATCATTGGAAACATGATATTAGCTCACTTGTAAGCCCCTGGAGAACGGTGAGAATTTGTCCATATTCATGTGAGCATGACCAGAGCGCACGCCGTAGTGCATGCACTCCGGAAGATTGGGTTGGATCCTTGTGAGTGAATACGTGTCCGCCGGAAGTTCGAGGACACTGTTGAGCCGCTGACATTCGGCCTCAAGATCCTCGTCGACCTCATCCTCACTGGAGACATTATCCTCGGCATTTTTGACCTGACTGATGATGGTACCCAGTGCACTGACTTCCTCATTCGACACGACCTTCTCGCAATCAGCAAGCTCTCGTAGCCATTCTCTTGGCTCCTTTCGCCTCATTATCGTGGAGATTAACTCACGCTGTTATTGCTGAAGCTTGTAAATCAAACGAACAATTATTGTCTTCTTCAAGCTAGATCTCCGTACAATCGTTCTCTGCGTCATGTGGATTCAGAGTAGACGTTAAGAATCGACCATGAGGAAGTATGCTACACTACTACATGACCTTTACATGACTTGACAAATGTATTTACTCACGCATGTGTGTTGCAAAATGTTGGTGGAGAATTTCTGATTGCATTCTCCTGAAATTGTTGATAAATGATTTAATTTTTCGTACTTTAGAATTTATTTTCACATTTTGGCCTAAAGGTTTTGATTGAACGATTGGAATTGATGCAGAAACAAATGCCGAAATGCTTTGAAGTTGAAAATAAATGGTAACTATTCTGTCTTTGATATTTCTAAATTATTTTATGAAGATATAATAATAATTCCTTTGTGATATAATTATGAATTGTCTGGTTTAATGGAAGAATATTAAATTACAGTGCTGCAAGAAACTTTGGATGATCAAGATTACTCTTGGCAAGGAACTCATATACCCACCAGAGTAAGATCCCAGACAAGGCCGAATGTCTCGTGAATTACCATAGTACTGCTGTGTGTTTGGGGAACTCCAATGCTTCCGCCTGTTTACATCTTCCCAAGAACAATGGAAGTGACTGTATCGTTCAACTATGAGTTTGATACATGCTAACATTGAGTATGGTAATTCTCTGTTCACTGTCTTCAATGATGAACGTAAATAGGGATTTACAAAACGCTGTTGACATCAGAGTTCTACCACCTCTTCCTTGAATATTCAGTGGGTTTAATCGCTCTGTTATTCGCTAGAAAATCTCACAGCGACTTTATCCTCACAGCTATCCTCTTGGATCTTGGTTGAACACGAATCCTCTAGCTTGGATTAAACGTTTAAAAAAAATAGATTAAGAGGTGGAAGTAAACTGGAAAACATTTTAATTCCGGTCACGAGTTGTCCACAGAAAATTAAATCAGGACCTCGTTTAAAGCGTTATATCAACTCGGACCATCTCTCTCTCTCTCTCTGCCTTGCACTTTTGGAAAGCCAACAAAGCACTTGCGGTTTAAAGGATTACGCGAGCACTTCCGGATTGTGGAATAATTTGCAGAGACAAGAGAGATCTCCTACTGAGGATTATTCTGAGTAATGGACAAAGATTGATTGTTCTCATGCATAATTCCAGTAATCTGGATACATTGGTAGGTATGCTACACAGAATAGAGAGTATCAGATAAGTCATAATGATTTACAGGTTCGCATCAACTAATGCCTATCAATTCTAGGGAAGCTGCAAAAATGTTAAGCAATGAAGACACATCCAATAATCAAATTAGAAAGTTTAAGCCAAGGAAGAAACAGAGAAGAAATAAAGGCAAACAGAAGGACAACGCCGAGTGTGAATACACAAATAATAGCGCACAAACTCTAGGGAAAGCTAAACAAAGATTCAATCAAGCAGCGACAAGATCAAAACACGTTTCGGAGATCGATAGGATTATCAGCAGAATAAAGCCTTCTGTTGAGACGAGGGATAAGTGCTCCCTGGCAAGGCACACCGAATGCTTCATGGATGTATCGACGACCCCGTCTAAGTGGTTGCGATTATCCAAAACGAATTCTCTATCATTATATCCTACACCAAGTATAAACATATCCATCAAGTTGAATGTAATTAATTCGATTAAGATAGCCAACTAATAGTGTGTGGTATTTTTTAGAGACAAAGAGACGCAGAAATCCTAGAGACAAAAAATCCTCGAGTCAAAGTAGTGAAAGAGAGATGACTGGGGACACAGGATCAATTATATCGGATGGGCAGGAGTCAGAATACGACGACATTTGTTCTTTCGATAGTGAAGTGAATCTTTTAGGTATAAAGAACAAATTCTTTGTACAATTTTATTTTTATCTTTCTTATTTCTTAACATTAATAATTTCTTTTCAGGTCTCACCGTGACCCTGGAGGACAAGAAGAGACTTGAAGAGGTCCGTCTAAAATCCTATGCATCTCTGATGAAAAAGGGTAAACATGAACGCCCACCAAATGATGGTGAAAGGTCAATTAAAAAGGCAACCTCAAGAAAATAAATAAAATGTGTCATAACTTTTTTTTTCTAAATGATTTCATGATTTCTGACCTCGTTAACAATTCGTGGCAATTAAATGTTAACGAAATCTGTATGGAATTAATCTAATTCACTGCAGAGATTCAGCAAAGAGAAGAGGTCAGGAAAAGAAGGTTTATTAATCAATATTAGATATTTAATGGTGACCCCACGACGTTCAAAGACTGAAAGATCAATTGACAATCCATACATAAACGTAAATCTCAGCTGTCTGCATCATGAATCAGGTCCTCATAGCAATTCACCCCTGGACCTAAATAGATAATAGTTGGCTACTATATATATATATATCTGGAAACTATGTATATACAATTCTCCTTCTCTCGCAAAGTCTTGGCTTTTTTTGTTGCCTTATCAGCATCAAGCTCACGAAACAGACAGAGAGCACGACACGCTATCACTATCAAGAAGAGTTGGACATCGAGCTGGCTCTTGTGCTCCCACGAAAATAAATACAGTCGTGTCAGTTCAGCAGTGATACTAGATTTTAGTGGTCATGAATATTGGGTGAATCTATAGAAGATGCTGTAGACATTTAGTTTACATATATTAACATTGAATTCATCAGACAGTTGTTGTATTATTTATTTAAATTGGACATTGACAATAACACGTGGTCAAAATGTATTGGTATGCCGGATTATCAATTCGTGAGTAATTTGTCAATTATTTTCTGCAAATGCGACAATTCAATCACAGTGAGACAAATTCAGTAGTGAAGCGGTAAAAGAGGATAAGTTGAGATAACTTTTTCATTAAAATCTTTTGACAAAATTGATTATATCTCGAAAACAATGTGAAATACGACAAAAATGCAAGGGACCTTTTTTGTAGAGAATTCAAATTCCTACAAAAAAGGTTAAATAACATTTTATCGTATCTCTCAAAGTTTTCGAGATATTTGTAAAAATTAAAGTGTCTAAAATTTTTCATAATTTTTGAGTTATCTCCTTTTACCGCTTCACTACTGAATTATCTTTGATTATTTTTAATTGATACATAGCCATCTAATTGTGTCCTATATTA
>JABSMT010055000.1:0-11302 GCA_018902335.1 Eumacrocentrus americanus
TTTTTCATAATTTTTGAGTTTTCTTTTATCGCTGCGGAATTGTAGAGGAGATGAAAAATAAAATAAAAAATTGCTGACGAGCTGTTAGAGAAGCGGGAGGGGCATTTAATCACGCCCCACTTGCTCTAATTGAGAACACGGGGCTCACGGGATTTGACCCTGACATCTATTATCTCAATCCTTTTACTCCGGCGCGCTGTAACACTATATATATCTATGTGCGGACATTGCAAATTTCGCTTCTATCTATTTATACGCTACTATATAGTGTAGCAGCAGACTGATGGAGACATAGAGTGTAACGATATGCATCCAGAATAGGTATAGATAGATGAAGATTTCCATGTGTTACACCGACGCCAGAATTGCCGGGCTACACTAATCCGGATGATTTAATCTTACACAAGATCCTCGTCCGGGACACAAATCTCATCATTACCATTAAAAGGAAAGCCCTTCCACACGACTAGAGGAGATGAGTAGGTGATGGGTATATAGGTATTATACATGTCGAGACAGGTTTCACATTTTTGCTGGATGATTCATAGAACGAATAGAAGATGACCACTTGGCGTTTGGGTTCTTCATCTCTACTCCTTCGTGGAACTGGGAAACTTTCCTCATGTTCACTATACTAGCAGGAGGTCGGTGCCACCGACGTGATGCTGCGAGTCTCTTGGTGCTCGTGACGCCAATGCATCTCGTATAGGACCAACCGGTTATCGTCGTCCGGTCGCCTGTGCTCTCAAGTATAGGTATCCTGAGATGAACATGGTGTGTGTTCCATGATGGCCTTCAGCCGTTGCGCTCTGACATTTGTCGAGCATTGTGTCGTTTATCTGACACTTTAGAGGAAGCACACTAGTGTGGTGTGCTATCCTGACGTCTGATAAAGGCTACAGATATTAGTTGTCTTGATGAAATCAGTAGTGAAGCTGATAAAAAGGAGATAACTCAAAAATTATGAAAAATTTTCGACACTCGCATTTTTACAAATATCTCGAAAACCTTGAGAGATACGAGAAAATCTTATTGAATCTTTTTTGTAGGAAATTGAATTCTCTACAAAAAAGGTCTTCTGTATTTTTGTCATATTTTACATAGTTTTCGAGATATAATCAATTTTGTGAAAGATTTTCAATGAAGATATTATAACTCCAAAATTATGAAAAATTTTCGACACTTGCATTTTTACAAATATCTCGAAAACCTTGAGAGATACGAGAAAATCTTGTTGAATCTTTTTTGTAGGAAATTCAATTCTCTACAAAAAAGGACCTCTGTATTTTTGTCGTATTTTACATAGTTTCCGAGATATAATCAATTTTGTGAAAGATTGTCAATGAAAATGTTATCTCATATTATCTCCTTTTATCGCTTCACTAGAGAATTAACATAATGTTACTATAATACAAATAAAGAAAAATAAAAATAGATATTGTATACAGCTCTACAAGAATTCATCATCAAGACTTTTTTTTTCAACGATTTGTTTTGTTGAAAATCTTGAGGGGTTACTTGATGATGTCATGACGAAATTCGAACTGACGATAGGTCAGAGGAACAACACAGATGATTATAAACGTTACTTGAGACTATTATCGTTAATTTAATTTGCTAAAATTAAATCTGGAAGCAAAAACGTGTGTATAAGTAGTAGTTAACTGCGTGTGGACTGATTGCAATACTGAGGATTATATTGCCACAGGTTTTTATCACGTGCTATCACAAAACGTTTCGCTCGGCTTTCTTCGCCAGTCATGTGTGCTTTGTGCTCAGCGAAAACTTATCGTATAGCAGTAAGCGATGCCGTCAATGCTCCGTGGGCGTCCTGATGATAAAACTATCTCCCCTGACAACACATATCACACAGACACTCTAGTATCTACAATAGCGAACTGAAGACAGTCGTTAAATTCGTTGGTTATAGCATTCACAATGCAAACCAAAGCAGCATTAGTGTCTGATTATATATAATGTATCTATGGGCGATGCTTTAACTGCAGGAAGAGAAGCCAATAAACACGATAATCAAGTTCTACTGGTGTTGAAGTGGTGTCAGTTGATACACCAGCGACAGAGAAATAGCAGAAAGACTAGAAGTATCCTTGTGGCACTGTAATTATAGTAGGGTGCTACTAAAAAGAGTAATCAATGCCTCAGATACAGGATTTCAACCACAAATAATATAAGAAGAGAACCAAGAAGAGATATTCCAACAACTGCTCTTATTCAGCATCATTGGATCATGATATTTAGAGACACTAATGAACTGGTGCCTCAAGGAGGATTTCTTTCCTTCAAGCAAGAGCAGCTCCAGTAGCTGGTCAATTCTGTTATATGCTCTCACGTCGTGAAACGTTTGCTGTACTTTTCAATCCTGCAGAGTCATTAATCATCTGTATAATCAATACACCCATTTTTTTTTCGAAAGGAATATAATAATCGGAGACAACGAGTTTAATCGAGCTGCCATTTCGTGTTGACTATCATCCATGCATGATGTGGTGAGGAAATGGCACGAGGCTATCGAGTTCTTCAATCTCTGTTCATCCGGTATGATCATCCATGTCGATTATAGTCTATAGCTCTATGCATTTATTATCAATGATGATGTATGAGTGCATATCTGTTGGTTCTCTTGCTCTCTGTCTCTCTGCTGCACTCACTTATGAATGTTAATTTCAGGATATATCCCAGTGTCGAATTGATTTATCTTGATGCTTTTAAAGGGAAACGCATACGTGAGCAATAGAACGTAGGCATTTGGAGGCAAATGGAGCTTTTATGGAGGCACATAACGGACCGACCATCAGTGAAGCTACATATAGAGAGAGCCTGCTGAATATTCATCGACCTGGGTATTGGCTTCTCCTCTTGCGTCAGACCAGGCACATTTCGAGTACGAATAAGATCTATGTATATATGTATATACATCTCTGTGGAGTCAAGAAGAATATCCAATATCTTTGGAAAGGGACATAGGTCCCAAGACGGCGGACATTGGCTGAACCTGTCTCCACGCATTGAAGTCTCCGAGCTCGCCGGCATTCCATCAAGCAAGGGGGGCCTTTCGGGCCTCATCAGGCTCGGATGGAAGAATTCCTGGGCCCCATGACGCTTCTGCTCATTAAATTATCATTCCAACAGTTCTTCTGCTGCAACTAAAGCAAAGCAATGTAAGGCTTTACATCATGGATTCAGATCAACGATTCTAATGCTATTCCTAATTCACTGAATTCCAAGTCAATACCATTTTTTGGTGCCTCTAATTCTATTAATTGTTGCGAGAAGACACCCTGAAAATAAAGAAGAAAGATTGGCATTAGAGTTTGGGAATTGAAGTTCTCATATAATTTGCTTTTTGAGATGACCACTTTTTGGCTCCCTTGATGCCTACATCATTGAAAGATATCCAACGAAGTGTGTGGGAGTCGTTGGTGCACACCGGAAGGCTGCTGCAGCTTATACACAGAGATGAGCGAGGCTGACCGGTAGATGCTCCGAGACTTTTAGGGATCACATCAGCTTCGATTCCCAGCGGTATATCCCACGTCGGGCAATTGCGAAAGTGCCCGCGAACACCTTTTTGCCGGATGGCCCCAGGCGACTTTGGAATGGCAAATAACCTGCAGGATCGACCCTCCAGGCCTTTTAAGTAATGAGAAATTCTGCACCCATGAAACTCACACCTGAAACTCCAAATGAAAAAATTATTAGCAATCTCGATGGTCTTTAGTTGCAGATAACAGACCTAGGTAGCATTGATCTCAAATTGCTAGCTTCTGGTTTTAATCATTACTAGACTGATGTGTATAGGCACATCAGTCTATTAGATGAAATCCGAAATTGGGAGAAAGAAAGGCAAAAAATATTCTCTCTGCCAACCCAAATGTTTTATGCATTTTTCCTTGCTCCTCTTCAGAGAGCCCTGAACGCTTACCTGCATTCCATTGGCAAGGGGTGTGGGGACCGAAGCCATCGTGCATCAGAGTATTCCCTCTCCATGCTATGGATTCCAGCGGATTTGAATGCATCGGGCGTGCACGGCCAGGGTCATGGGAACTCAAATAACTCTCTTGCACTCTCTTGAAAGAAAGAATGAACCAAGATTAAAAGATAAAACCATGGTAGACAAAGTCTGATGATGATGTTTCAGCAATAACGTTCTAATTTAATGATGTATACCTAGGTATACCTCTAGCAGCAGGCTGACATTTATTATATGACTTCCGTTTCTAGTTACGTTACAAATCAATCTTCGATGTCCACCAGTTGACAGTGATGAGCTGTTACTGATGCCATTCAAAATTATTTACTGATGAATAAATTATAATGGTCTTCTGTTTGTTCACTTTGTTCTAGGAAACTTGGCTTGGACCTGGTGCCTCGTCAGGGTGCACACATGGTGGAACCAGACAAGATGTCAGTGGTCGAGCTCTATCACGTGGTAATTATTACCCTTATAATTGCATTCAAAGCTCCTTTATGTATAATACTCTCTATCTCTCATATATCTTTAATGCTTGGTATTTAATATATTCCAGCACGTTCAGAGTGCAGAAAATTCTCAAGGGGCATCAGCACGAGGCACGTTACGTCGCAAAGAGCACAAAAAAGTCCTCACGCATCACCTTTACTTCTGCATGCGAGACTTTGGCCACTCGGTTGGTGAAGACACAGAGATTTACTTTTCCCTGTGGGATTCTCGGCGCAGTGAATATCTAAGCGAGAGATTCCTCGTGCGGATATCGAAGGAGGGCTTCTCTAATTACGTGGAGAAGCTTCACAGCAACTGCACGATATTCACGGACCTTGGGAATGCTGATCTCAGTCGAGACCTCTACGTGATTGCCCATGTGATGCGTTGTGGCCGGATGTTGTACTCGGATTCTGGTAAAAACAAGACAGGAAGTGCTGTTTACAGAAGGCCACATGGGGTCGGAGTGCTTTCACTAGCAGAGGCTGCCCAGGATCATGCTGAAGAGCTCGAGATGACCTTCAAGGTCTATCAAGGCGAAGAGAAAGAGTTTCATCAACTTCACGAACAAATTATTAAAAATAACAAATGTTCACCATTACCAGGACAACCGAATTATGGAATTGTCGTGTCTCTTCGTGTACTTCATGGAGAATTGTCTCCGGTGCGAGACGAGCATCCACATTTATTCAAAAATGTATGTCTAACGAGGAAGCTTGGCTTCTCGGACGTTATAATGCCGGGAGACGTGAGAAACGATCTGTACCTGAGACTAGAACGTGGGGAATTCGAGCGAGGCGGAAAGTCTACTGGCAAAAATATCGAGGTGATTTTAATGACTAATTAATTATCTGATTCAATTAATTACTGGTAGCACACCCTACGACATTACTTCCTCGTCGTTTCAATTAAATCTCTGCTATATATACTGCTGGTAATTTGTCCAAGCAATTAATGAAGCTAATGGAGGTGATAAATTGTAAACTTGTTGTGGCATTAATTGTGAATTTTCTCGACAGGTAACTATGCTGGTGCTTGATGCAGAGGGTCAGCCACTCGAGGGCTGTCTCTTTGGTGCTGCTGGAATAGATGGGAGCTCCGAGTACCAGAGTTTAGTCATTTATCATCACAATAGTCCCAATTGGGCCGAGACAATCAGATTAGCGGTGCCAATTGAAAAATTCTACGGAAGTCATATACGATTTGAGTTCCGTCATTGCTCCAGTAAGTACTTATAATGATGATAAACAACTACAATGCATCGCATAAATATTTATATATGTATATCCTTGGCCTCTTTCAGCTCGAGAGAAGAATGACAAGAAATTATTTGACTTTGCTTTCGTTCGTCTGATGGAGCCAGACGGCGGTGCGACTATTCAAGATGGTTTGCACGAACTTTACATATATAAATGTGAAGAACGTGTCAAATTAGATTCTCTGAGTTACCTGTCGCTGCCTGCGAGTGCTCGAGAACCCAATTGTCCAGGAGTACCACCATTCACAAGATCTCCAAAAGAAGCTGTCTTCATAACGACCCTCCTCTGCAGTACAAAATTGACACAGAATGTAGACTTGTTGAGTCTTTTACAGTGGAAGACACATCCAGAGAAAATAGCCGAAGCCCTAACTCGAGTCTTAAGACTGGATGGCGAAGAACTCGTAAAATTCCTTCAAGACATTCTTGATTCTTTATTTTCAATGTTTCATACAGAGGATGGCAACTCCACAGCTCATTCTGGTCTAGTCTTTCAAGTCCTCGTGTCAATATTCAGTCTCCTCGAGGACTCCAAGTTCGAGCACTTCAAACCTGTGATGGACGCGTACATTTCCGGTCACTTTGCCGCAGCACTCGTGTATAAAGGTCTCTTGAGCAGCGTTCAACATTGCGCTGATTGGGTTACAGCCGCAGAGAGGCAAGAACCCATAATGAAGTGTTTCGGGTCGCTCGAGTATATCTTCAAATTTATTATACAGAGTCGATTGCTGTTTGCTCGAGCAACCGCTGGTCAATATGAGGATAGCTTCAAGAGGGATCTCTACTGTGTCTTTGCAGCGTTGAATAAAATGTTGACCTTGCCATATGAAATGGTATTGATGTCTCAAGTCGCTTTGCTTCTATCGATATCTGCTGTATTTGAGCAGCTCGTGGCTGTGTTACCAGTCCTTGAAGTAGCTAAATTAGCCTGCACAATGCTAGACTCTATACCTAGAGAACCACCGCCTCAATTGATGCAGGTAAAACTCGTGGCCATAAAGAATCTTGTCACTTCAACTCTCTTCCAGGACGACGAGAGTAGAAATCTTTTATTAGCAACTATCTGTAGACACTTGAGAAGACATCTAGAAAGAAGAGAAGAGCTCAGATCGTGTACTGATATTCTTGGAGAGATTCTCAGCTTTCTGTACAAAAGAGGTTGTGATACAAATAAAGTGAATAATTGTATCCAAAATGATATTGAGACTCTGTGTCTCTCGATTCTTGACGTTTTGATACAGACGATTTTAATTATTGTCAATGCCAATGGACCAGTGTTGGGATGCCTCGTAGCTTGTCTTATAGGACTTCTTCAACAACTGGATGAAGACCATTATGCAAGACTTTGGGCACAACTTACTCACGGTGGCGAGCGAAAGCCTCTTAAGGATTTTCTTTTACGAGTATTTTTAGTTCTTCGAGACCTCGTTCGTCAGGAAGTCTTTCCACCAGACTGGCTAGTCATGAGGATGCAGGCGAATAATATTATCCTGAAGTCTCTGGAAGAACTTGCCCAGCCATTGGCCTTCAAATTTCTCCACGTGAATTTTGACTCGCAGCTTTGGTCTACTTACTTCAATCTTGCGGTGGCCTATCTCACGCAGCCATCGCTACAACTAGAGCACTTTTCCGAAGTGAAGCGAGAGAAGATTGTGGAGAAGTACGGAGACATGAGAGTGCTCATGGGCTTTCAAATCCTGTCCATGTGGTCACATCTTGGAGAAAGAAAGCTCGAATTTATTCCTGGCATGGTTGGGCCCTTTCTGGAAGTTACACTGGTGCCAGAGAGTGAGCTACGAAAGGCGACTCTACATATCTTCTTTGACATGATGGAGTGCGAGCAGCGAGCCAGAGGCAGCTTTAAATCCGTCGAGTCCGAACTGATTGATAAGCTCGATATTTTGATAAGCGAGAACAAGGGTGATGATGAATATCGTCAATTATTTAATACTATGTAAGTATATCAGACTATTGTACACCCTTGTTCACTCACTAACATAATTACTTAATTGGTACTCGAATCTTCAATTATATACTAACTGCTTGATTAACTTATTTCATGCTGCTTCAGGGAGCATCTTAGTGCTGTGTAAGTTACTAAAATAAATGCTATTCTTCTTCATAACTCATTTATTAATCTGTTTACATAAACGAACGAATTTTATTTACATTGATTGCTATTTCTATGAAGGTTGCTGGACCGTGTACAGTCTGAGGATCCAACGTGGAAAGACAGCGGAACTGCGTTCATTACCTCAGTGACTCGACTACTGGAAAGGTTGCTCGACTACAGGAGCGTTATCCAGGGGGACGAGAACCGTGACAAACGCATGTCATGCACGGTCAATTTGTTGGTAAGAAAGCAAAAACAACATTGTTATCGTATCACCTTCACGTCAAGTGTGGGCTAACACACTTATCTCTACTCGTTAATTCGATCTTTCTCAATGCTTCGCGTTATGGCAAATAATTAAAGGAAAACAACAGTGCAAATTGCCGTGATAATTGACCGTGAATGTTGCCACGTGCTTCGCACACCGAAGTTGTTTGTATGTAGTTATAGAAGAGTTTATAAGACTCGTCGAGGTCGAATAGATGTACACTCAATCACCAACGTTTGCGAGAGTGATCGGAAAGTTTTAGAAGCTTGTGTTGCACAGTCTCTGTGATTTATTTTGAGTACTTTTATTGACTAAATATGGGTCCTATCTCGTTGTTTCTGCAGAATTTCTACAAGAACGAGTTTAATCGCAAGGAAATGTATCTGCGATACATATACAAACTTCACGATCTTCATCTGGCAGCCGAAAATTACACAGAGGCAGGTTTCACCATGAAACTCTATGCTGATCAATTAAGCTGGGACTCTACATTGCTGCCTGCTGATCACGCACATCCTCAACAACCTGAATGGCAGAGAAAGGAGCTTCTCTATCATCAGATTATTCACTACTTCGATCGTGGAAAATGCTGGGAAAAGGGAATTCCACTTTGTAAAGAGCTGGCTGTCCTCTATGAGACTCGTCTCTATGATTATGCCAAGCTCAGTCACATTTTGAAGATGCAGGCGAAATTTTTGGATAATATACTGACACAACTGAGGCCTGAGCCTGAATACTTCCGAGTGGGATTTTATGGTCTCAGTTTTCCACTATTTGTCAGGGTGAGGATTAAAAGAAATTTATAATTTGTAGTTTTCAAGATAAATCGCTAAATTAATTCATCGATTACTATTTTTTTTTTTTTTAGAATAAACTGTTTATTTATCGTGGTTTGGAGTACGAAAGAATAGGTGCCTTCACTCAAAGACTTCAGACTGAGTTTCCAAGCGCACAAATATTGATGAAAAATTCCCCACCAGACGACAGCATTATTACTTCCGAAGGCCAATGTAAGTATTTGAAAGAATCAAAGAAAAATATTACTTTATTACATTTTACAATTTTTATTAACGAATATATATTTTCAGATATCCAAATTTGCAATGTCAAACCTATTCCAGAGGAGGGAAGTTTAGCGTGCACTGCAGGCGAAGTTCCTGATCGAGTGGTAGTATTCTACCTCGTTAACGACGTACGTAAATTCACATTCGATCGACCGCTACATCGTGGTCCGGTGGACCGCGAAAATGAATTCAAATCCCTGTGGATCGAGCGCACAACTCTAACGACAGAGGCCAAACTTCCGGGGATTTTGCGCTGGTTCGAAGTGATTGAGAGACGTTCTGAACTTCTCGCTCCAGTCCAATACGCCTGTGAGACAATGCAGAACGTGGAGACAGAGTTACGAAGACTTGTGGCACAGTATACAGCAGAACCACACCGGAATATCAATCCATTCAGTATGAGACTCCAGGGAATAATCGACGCCAATGTTATGGGAGGAATAACAAAGTATCAGGAGGCATTTCTTACTCCAGAATTTGCTCGACAAAATCCAGACATGGTGCCACACGTCAATAGGCTTAAGAACTTGATTCTGGATCAGATGAGTGTTCTGGAGTCGGGCCTGGTGCTTCATGGACAAATAGCACCAGCAGGAGTGCAGCCACTTCATAAGAGACTGATTGAGAGGTTCACCCAGCTGAAACAAGGCTTGGGATCTTTAGCTAGACAACGCACAGTTCATCAAGACAGTATTATAAATACGCCATTGCCACCTTTGCCAATCAACGAAAAGCAACGTCCTGCTTCCTTGGAAACCCCAGGCTCCAGAATGTCTCATGGGGACAGTGATGGATTGCCTGAAGACGAGGGATTTTACATGAAAGTCGACGGAGTTCCACCACCAATTCCACAGAGAGAAGTTCGTCCACGATCTGTTGGCTATGGCTCAACTCCACCGAGACCCACACATCACAGAACTCTGAGCAAGCCTCTCAGTCCAAAATTACCGCTGAGAAACTCGTTGCCAACGCCAACAGACAGTACAGACCAAGCGAGCATGAGAAGCTCCTGGAGTGAGCCTGGACCTGAACAAGCACCTCCTCTGCCACCCAGAGGCTGCACTCCAGATAAGAGAGAGTCCAATTCGAGCTCAGTTGGCCCACCAGCACCCCCCAAGCGACTGACGCACAAACGCAATACCGAATGGACCACTGAGGACGATGCAGAGAATCCAAATGACTCGAATGACCTGAGAGACTCTGGGATTTCGACGACTAGTCTTCTCGACTTTCAGTCACATCTAACGAATCTTAATAATCTTAGTTACGAGGATTTTGAGCCGAGATCAAGAAGCAATGACATCATGAATATTTCTCCGCCCTGTGTGATAAACGCTTTGAACGTTTCCACGAGCAGTTTCTCAGTTGTTACATTCCAGAGTTCACAATCGCTTTTAAATCATGAGGTAAGACGTCTTACAGCATTCATTTCAATTAGTTGACTTTATTCTAATGATTTAAATTCATTTTTTCTTTAGTCAAGTCCACCGCCTATTCCACCGAAAGCACATCAGGACATGCCCTCAGCACCTTCGACCCTGGAGCGTGCGTCTAATCGAATTCATGGGCACGCTGAAAATTACTCTGTACCGAAATTACAAACGCTCTCAGTCGCAACAGACGGCGAGAGTACTGTGTAATAATGGCATCTCCTAGTCTTAGCTCGTAGTCTCGCAATTATACGAGAATGAAACTCTGCACAAAACTTCGAAGTTTTTTCCTTCGAATTTTATGTATTTGAGTCGCGAAAGAAATAGTGTTAAGAAAAGTCTTTAATAATCTTAATTAAGTGAATTGTGAACTTTCATTAGATTTATTATAATCCGCTGCATGTATCTTTGCTTCGTTTAAGTGTTAAAAAGACAGACAACAAAAGAGAAAGACAATGATAAACGCTAACTGGAGGTCACGTATCGATAATGAAACCCGAATATAAATC
Organism: Eumacrocentrus americanus; assembly: GCA_018902335.1. Taxonomy (NCBI): domain Eukaryota; kingdom Metazoa; phylum Arthropoda; class Insecta; order Hymenoptera; family Braconidae; genus Eumacrocentrus; species Eumacrocentrus americanus. Next base: position 11,123 of record JABSMT010055000.1, read on the forward strand.
GTAGAACTTTTCTTTTCTAGCTGATTTTATCAGTCAGTAATTTATTAATAAGACTACTGCGCTTCCGGGTACGAATCTGAAGTATATTTTGTAATTTATTTCTATTTTCGACGATCATTTAATGATATATTTGTCGCGTGATAACGTCTTGTGTGCTGTATTAAATTACATATATATATA
>JABSMT010055011.1:0-11299 GCA_018902335.1 Eumacrocentrus americanus
CCCCCCCCCCCCCCCCGACGCTCGTAATATTTCGCCCGCGTCATCGGAATATTAAGCAATGGAAATATTGCTTCCGTATCCGTTCTATATATGATGCAATGGCAGACTTTTTTTTTACCTGTTCGCGATATACACAGTTGTCGATTTTATTCATGTATCCTGTCACAACACACGTTTCCCTCACTAATGAACCGTGTTTTTTTATGTTTCAGGTAAGAAAATAAGCATTACAGTGCCAGGAAATGTTGCCCAAACCATCTCTGTACAGCGTAAGTTTAGGTTATTCAATAAAAGAAATTTTTTTTTTTCAATTTAATCTATTTTCTTGACTGGGAGAAATCACAAAGTGTGAAGGAAGTGATATCTGCAGATGAGTTGCACTCTTTCCTTGAAACGTATTTATTTAACCCAGAGAAGGATCTCCTGAGAAGGTCTGTCAAATCCCAAGCTGCAATTTCACGTCCTCGTCAGATGGAACTAACCATCTGAGGTTATGGCTTCCAATCTCACGATTCCTTCCAGCTGGCTCTATATGGCTGATGTTGAAAGCTCAATCGACAGTCGATCAATGGAAGACTGCTCTTCATTTATACCAGACACGTAGCACCTGTGTGGGTTTCGAAAACGTATATGTATACATATGTATACATACATTTCTTGGTTATTGCCCATCACCAGCTGCAACTTCTAGAGAGACACACACGCCTGCAGGTTGTGTTTCATTTCCTATTCCATTTCCGATGCGGGTCATTTAAATCACACTTACTCAGGTCCCTCAAAGCCCACTGGAAATGACAGTAATCCGTTGGAATATACATAATAGATTCAGCAGAGTGTCTTCTTCTCTCAATTTTCCAAAATTATTATCCAAAAATATTCCTATTATTCCCTCTCGCTCTCTTTCTCTGTGAATGTGCTCTCATTTACCTCGATTTGGCTTCATATCCCTTTGTTCTGCGACATTATGGGACGTCTACTGTAATCCAGAGGGAAGAAGATTTATCCTGGGAAATCATGGAGGCATCCTACAAAAATATTCATCCGCCTCCTTTGTCCCTGAGGTCGTTGATTATTTAAATTCCATGTCGTTGTGTTGTTTGAATTCAATATGAAGAAATTTCTCGAGTTTATTTTAACCTCGCCTCAGGCTAGTACTCATCATCAATATTCCCTACAGATATGATATTTATCGACGAACAAACTCCTCCTCCGCGTCTCCTAAAATCACTTGACGATGAGGAGCAAGGTGTATAGTACACGGATCTTCGAAATGAGTAGAGGGCGCTGACGCAGCAGAATTGAGGGAGTAACAGGTGGCGCTGCATCCCTCGACCGTCCAGGGTGTACAATGTATAACGACGACGTGTATATCACACGGCCGCAAACAATCCCGTGGACAAATATACAAACGTCTCCTTGAGCTGATATTCGCAAACAATGACTATGTATATTCATGCATGCGCGAGCTTATCTTGAGTATATAATCTTTATCGGTGCACGCCCCTTGCGATAAGCGCAATATATGCATATACATATGTATACAGTAGAATGCCCTGGAGTTGTCCCGTTGGTAAACTCCAGGGGGTTAGTCCTTGATTTCTCGATTAAAGTCCCATAAGCATGATAGAGACCACTTTTTCGGATGTTTATAATAAAATGCGAGGATTTTATAGTTTCTTGTGACCTAGTTTCCACTGTAGGTCTTTCTGCTTCAGAATTCCATCAGCAGATATAGCCAATGAAAGTGCACGGGTCTCTGAAGGATGATTTGGTTGAAAAGGCAACTCTTCTCTTTTTATGAAGTCTTTTCCTCTTTATCTATCCACTTGCTTGCTGCTGTTGCTAATATTTTTTTCTCCATTCTTTTTCTACTCCACCATCAGGAAGCACATTCTTCGCGTGCATTGAATTCACGGGGGATCGTTAGTCTATACGTGGAAAGATACAGCTCCTCCAGGGATCGAGGCCATTTACTTCAGCCAGTCGACTCCTCTCGATATCGTTGTTGTGAGCCCGAGGCGTTCGAATGTCAGTGAATTTAGAGCCCTTTCCTTCATTCTTCTTTTCATCTCACCTGGACTAGATATGCTGCATTCTGATGATGGTTTCTATAACAAGAAATATACATACAGACATGTATGAAATGGATCTCTTTTGCCGGAAGAAACATCCAGAGTTCACTTTACATACTGTGAATTTCATGATGAAATCATTAGGATGAAGATTGAACTGGAAAATATTGTTCAACACATCAGATCAGAGATGTTTCTGATAAGATTGGTGATGTAGATCAATAAGATTTGCAACTTATGCAAAAGCATTGCTGACTTCCTACAAATTATTGTTTTGCTGCTACAAGAATTCACAGTTGGATCTTGTTTTCCTCTTTTCCAATTCTTCCCTACATATTTTCTTTCCTTTCACCACTCATCACCAATGCTTTCTGCAGCACAATCATCGTCTCGTATTCCACTCAACCCGTTTGCTCACGAGAAAATCCAGCTGTACACTTTAAAACGTGTTTAGTGCATCCACTAAACATTTCCACAAGGTTCATCTCTTTCCCTTCGTATTTTCATTGGTTGCATTTGCCCGGCGGTTACCTCGGTAATGGAAGCGTCGGAATGGTTTCGAGACGCCCTTGATCGAGCTCTATACTCAGTCGGCCTGAAGGATATCACAAGATACGGTGCAACACTTCTAATTTCGCTTTGCCGTGTCTGCAGCGGTTCTTTAACATCCCTCGCCATGCCAATGGACTCTATGCACTCGTCGACTATCTACTCGGGACGAAGTGGCATCATGCACCGAATACAAATTTCCTCCGATATTGCTAGAGGAAGCGCGAATGGAAAGGCGTCAGGTCATGCTTTCCAATGGAGTATCCACTGCTAGCTGTGTGAATTCAAGTTGAAATCAAGACTCTTCGAGCGCGATTCTAATGTCAACGGGGACATTATTCAACTTGATTTGTTCCAAAAACTCTCGTCTAATATCGGAGTCACATTGGTGAAGTCGTAAAGGATCTTGTGCATCAGTCGTGTCCGCTATCAGTTTCATTGAAACCTGGGGATGATGTTCGATGTAGATATAAAAATAATCGTAAAATCCCCGATGGGATCTCGACATTGGAAATGACACCCTGAGGAACCTAACTGCCTTGAGTCGAGTCGCCCCATATACCCGATCTCTGCTGGAAACCTATACTACTCACTTGATCCGCGTGAAGGTAGAAGTCTCCTTGGACGAGTTTGAAAACCGTTGGCCGGCTGTTATCTCGTCGCCTTTTTTCATCGTCAAACTTCCAACTCCGTCTGAGAGTTGGAAGTTCGATTCGATATCTCTCTACGCGAAGATTGAAGTTATAACCCACGGTTTTTGCTCTTTTCTTGTTTTGCTTGTTTCTTGGTGTTTTTTTTCTTTATAATCCGCCTAATTTGACATAATGGCGTTTCTTCTCGGCCCGACTCTTTCTTATCTCTTCTCGTCCGGATAAAAACACACTCGAGAGTATATCGTATACGGTCGAAGGGGCTATCTTTACGTCGCAACGAACGAGCATCGTGACTCGCGCGACACCGGGCTTTTAAATTTCGACTATCGATCTTATCTCACTCTCGCGAGAATACTCGTTCCAATATAATAAGTCCTACCATTTGCATTCCACTTTATTATATCCTGAACGATAATATTTATAATACACCTATATTAGATAGATTTATTTTATTTAATCATTCATTATTCTTGATAAAATATAAGCTTAAACAAATATTCCCCGGGACTAATTAAAAAAATTCAAACGACTGCGAGATTAAATTCAGCAGAATCCCTTTTATCGCCTCTGATCCTTCTTACCTCTCTTATATATACTATATATCCCAGGGTATATGGCTTGTGGCTTTTGTAGTTCCGCCGTTTTGTTTTATTTCCCCAGAGGACCGCCAGCGCTCGCAAGAAGCCCGAGAAGTGATGTTAAAAGAGAACGAGCGAAAAGAGTATAGAGAGTATAGAAATGGTAAAGCATCAGATGATGATGAGGAACGGTGCGTAGTACAAAAAAAATGATGAAGATACGCGAAGCATATAAACGATGATGGTGGTGGTGATGGTGTGGGTTGTCCGTCGTATCGAGACGGGTTCCCTCTACCGTATCATTTCCCGTTTAATTTATTTTCGGCGCGCCTCTAATTATTTTTAAGGCGATTAATCACTCTGTGGGGGGGAGACGGGCGCGTGCGCGAGTGTTATGATATGCTTTGAACTGAAATTACGCCCGCACAAAATTCGCTCTGTTCAGATTTTGAGCGCAGCACCAATAGGGTTTCGCCTTGGAGCACCATACAGTGACTTTTCTTGCAATTTCCATACGCGTACCGATTTGTAACCGTCGAGGACCCTCCGGGTCGACAAGAGGCCTCAGCGACACCAGTCATAAACTTTATGGTGCACGTATTCCACGCCTGCGTGCGGCCGACCTCTATCTCTGTCCCGTTGGATATCTCCACGACGTAAGTCGCCTATCAGCTGCACAATATATATGTATATATATACTTATACATATATACATATATATTTCGAAGAAATTGTCCAAGCCCTGATGCCCTCGCATGAGAAGAGCTTTATTGCGTGCGAGTTAGATTAAGCTCCACATGCCTGAGGGAAAAGATCTCCAACAACAACAACGTATAAAACGTTATCCTGGGCAAAATGGGGTATCGAAATAAATTGCCCGCGATAACCCTCGAGGATAACATATCTTTAGGTTCCCTCTGCCACTCTTCTCCTCTTTTTTATTAAGCATTTTCAGTACCGAAAAGATCTGTGCGACAAGATTTCCTCCAAAATGTTTAAATTATACCCTCGGAAAATATTGTCTCTCAGCGTGTCAGAGTGTCTGAACGGAGATAAATGGAGGGGAAAAGTCGCGATCCCCGGTTGTAGTTGATGTATCATCCTGGTGCATGCGTCGGAAAGAGGATGGTAGAGGCGGCGGCGGCGGCGCATCAGAATCCTATCGTAGATGATAAATAATTCATACTTGTATCCCCAACGACTCCTCTTGATGCAAGGCCTCAACCGACCAACCAACACTCGTGCCAATCCTGCAACCATAAGACAAAGATAGAACTAATGGTATCAGTCCATTTGCTTTTATGTACTCGCACGAGAAACACATATAGAACATGCCGTTGACGATATACCAAATTGAACGTCTCGTCTGTCTGTAAACATACTGAATTTTTCACGAGCTTCGTCGATCCGTAAATAAAACGTTTCCACGCGTGAAATCATTTTTCGTATGAGTTATATCATTTTTCTCTGTACTGTGTGTTCAGTATATACATACAGAGAAAAATGACGACTCTTCAGTATTATTTTTTCACTCATAACAGTGGGAATGTCGCGGAACTGCATTGTTGGATGAAATAATAATGAGATAGAACAAAAAAAAAACACAACAGGGTAATTAGAAACATTAACCCCCCTGTATAGTGCCTGAGGCGCGTGCTAGTAGAACATCCCCTGTCGACAACCTTCCGCTGTCGTAATTAATCCACTAAACAACGAGAGCTACGCGTGAATATGAAAAATAAAAATTGTAATGAAAACAATTGTGATAACAGAATTTGTTTTTTTAATTTCAATTATTTTCATTCGAATTTTTTACAACAATGCACCAATTTTTTTAAAAGCATTCCCATTTTTATCTCGTGGTCAAGCTGGCTATTATATATTCTTATGAATATTAATGAAATGGAAATAAAGGGAAGGGTGAATATTTGTGATATTTCAAAATCCTTTCGTCGAATTTTATACGTACGTACAGATATGCATATGGTGTCTCTTCTCGTATTTGCTCTCTGTGACCGATACATATCCCTTCATCATATATATATATATACGGATCTGTCCTCCGTTCAAACGTACATATACAGCTTTGTTTGCAGTCCTGACTGAGTGATTGAGTTTTCGCCTGCACACCCTAATGGACTGACCAATCGTCCCCCTTTTTGCAGGCCATTGCTTTCAGTCCATTTCTGTGCATTTCTCTCTTGTCCACTCTCTCCCAGCATCCTCCAAATTTTTCGTGTATGCGTGTGTATGTACCCTATATCCATCATCGTGAAAGTAAATTAAATACTGTCTGGGGTGTCTAATCTTATCGAATAAATTTCAGAGTTGTTGTTGTGAAAAAAAAAAAAAATTATGAGTTCACGTTTATCATAACTTAATTGAAAAAAAGTTGCATAAAACAAAGGGCTTAATTCAATCTTCTTGGGTTATTAATTCTCGTTATCATATGTATACAAATACATATACATGACCCGACCCGGAAATCCTGATACAAACCCTTCATATATAGACATGGTGATAAGAGAATTTTTTTTCCTTTGTTATCTACAGAGTTTAGAGACTATTCTTTGATTTATAGGCAAAGTCAAGTTATCTGGGAGTCATCAATTACCACGATGAGAGTGGAAGATAATTAACTAGTCCACGCCATTAAATTTGCTCTTTCCATTTATACTCTCCTTTTATACTATCTCTTTCTCTGCTTAATCGACTACAACTCGCAAAATTTCGACCACTGACTGTTCAAATTGCCGACTCTCTGTGTGTCTCTCCCATCCCTCTGTTCACTTGGTGTCTACACCCCTTGAAAAACTTAACGACGCACTGCCATCGACGTGATTTACTCTCTCGACACGCACGTGCGACGGCCGGCGTGAAATTGTTATCGAGTCGTTTTCATTGTAGCGAAGCCATGTGTTAATGCAGAGATAGACCGGTGGTTTCATTTGCAGGAGCAAGTTCAGGATCACAGTTATCCCTGATAAAGCCCTGCCAAAAAGGGTTCATTTCTTTTTAATTATTCATGTATTTATTTATTTATTTTTTTATAATCATCACAATTATGTGGCAATAATTATACTGGTCTTTTTCATTTATTGAATAATAAATAAATATGTACTTGGACATGCTACGGTTATATATTGTCGACAATGCAATATTGGCGCAGGTGGTTTCATCATATCTTGACTAATTAAACGGGAATTGTCAGAGTGGCCCTCGGGGGAGGCACACACTGGTCATGAATTAATTATTTCACCCCTCTACAACTGACCACTGTCATCCTTCTCATATATCTCGTATGCTTTTATGTCCGTCCCAGATGGATCTAACTGACAAACAAGACGAGTAAAACGTTGAAGCATAATTAAGTAAAACTTCGATTTCCGAAATTTACATTTTTGCAGATATCTCCGAAACTGTACAAGATACAGTAAAATCACATGAAAGCTTTTTTGTAGTAAATTTAATTCTCTACAAAATTTGTTATATGCATTTTTGCCGTATTTCGCAGAGTTTTGGAGATACGATAAATCTAAGGAAAAATGTTTTTTTTTCGAAATTCTTGTAATAGAAAAATAAATTCACTACAAGAATTAATATTTATATTCATTTTAAGAGAAGCAGATTTTGCCCTCCTGCGACATTCTATCAAGGAACTCGTCGGAACAGATAAACTCCTGGAATGTGTCTTATAAAGCTCCACTGGGATTTGAAACATCGCCTGACTCGGAAGTCTCTCCACCCGTTTCGGAAGAGTCGAACTGTCGTCGAGCGATATACTCTCTCAGTGACGACAAGTCAAATAAAAAAGAACTGGATCTCTCGTCGTCGTCGTCGTTGCAGTAGCATGTCGAGAACTTGTTGAGGATCGATATAAATATTTAGTGGATGGTTGGAGAGCATTGTAAAGCTCATTCGTATCACTGTGCACGAATGAAATTTCTGCGCCAAACGTGCGTCCTGAATTTGCCGCACAACTGATCAATGATCATCATATATATACTCGAGAGAAATAAGATCAACCCGACCAATCGTTGTTATAAATATAGAAAGTCACTGGATATTCAACGATGCGGTGCAGTTAACGTCACTCGTTAGTCAATTGGACAGTCGTCTGACAATATTTCTATCGAATTGAATTTAAAATTGCTCAACTGAATTTACCTTTGTCGGGGGGGCATCTTGTTTTCAATGAGGGTGCGCTTGTCAATTGCCAAGAACCTTCGTCTCCAATGGGCTTTTCTTTACCTCTCCCTCACTGCTCGTAATTAGTGGTCGAATACAACGTTATTAATTAAAGTCAACGGCGCGGCAGAGACCCACAAAGCCATAGAAGAAACTCGAGATATATATATATATAAAGGGTTGGGAACTGAAACGTCCTTCTGTAATGGACATTTATAAAGCGATCCATTCGCGTGTTGAGCACGTGCAGGTATATACGCATCGAACGTGGGTGGGCACTGCTTGTCCTTAGAACCTATGCCCATCAGGGCGAATGGATAAATACATACAGTCTCACGTTTAGAAAGGAAGAAGCAATGCAGCAGTCGTTCTCGTGTTTCAACCGCGAGTCTTCCACTCAGTCGGAGAAACAGGCTTTCGTTTATTTTCAAACGAAACCGAAACAAGGGCAAAGATGTTTGTGACTCCTAACTTCCGTTGGCTCTATATTCAAATAAATTAAATAAATACATTATTTATTGTTCATTGAAATGATGAATTACGTTTTTTTTTCTTCTGTTTTTAATAAAAATTGACAGCGCAAAAGTGTTTTAGACTGTCTAAAGATGACTCTTGGTGCTGGATAGGGGTAAAAAACAAATTGGAAGTGCACGCGCAGACTAAAGTCACCGTAGATCCCAAGAGGATCGAGTAGAAGCGTAGTAGATCTCTCTCGAGACGGGGCGATGAGAAAGAAACTAAGCGCTCTCGTATCTCCCGACAGATAGATCTCTCTTCGCTTGCGCGGTCTCTTTAACGAGTCCCTATTTCCGTGGTACATATCTCCTCTATTTTTGTCGGGCCTCAAGAAAAAAAAATGAGAGAGGAGTGATGGAAGAAGCGAGAAAGCATATATACACGATAGTAGACCACACAGCACGCGGTTTTCATGTAGAACACATATAGAGTGTCTAACTGAGGTCGATGGACATTTTTACATCACCAAATGATGCTTTTTACCTTCTGAAGTCTGAAATTTTGGCAAAACTCTAAAAGTTTTCACACACGTCAACTACAAATGAATACTTCGTCAAATTGACAAAGATTGGCAAAGTTGACAAACCGGACTATTCTAACTATAGTGACTATAGTTAGAACTTCACTTTGTACTTTTTTTTAAGTGCTTTTGGTCTATTACAAATTAATAATATAAATTTTCAAAGGAAACGTAATTTGCAACACAACTACCACTAATAATGTCGCAAGTTTCCGCTCAGTGGACCAAGTAAAATTATTGCGTCACAAGTACTAGCGACATTCTACGACTATATATATATGTATTTGCCAATTAATTGCCCGGACGCGTTTTTCCCTCTGGAGAAGTCGCTAGTCAAGTCCAAAGTTCTCCCTTTTTCCCTCTTTACTCGTTTCAGGACTTTTGATGTATCCAGAACGACGGGAGAAATCCCTGGAGGAACGACCGCGTGCACCACTGTATAGAAAGGGAGAAAAATAAACGAAGACTTGCGGTTTCACTCTCCGTCACCGATTTTCCGGACCAGTGCGGAGAAAAGACCGCAGGGGGAGCCTCGACATGTCGAGTCACGACTGACAGAAAAGTTAGTATAGAAATGCGTCAGCATTTTCAGTTAACGAGAGCAAATCGTGTGTGATCGGTATCATCATGATCGTTTCAACTTCCAAATTGGTCGTGATGGTCAATCGATTTAATTAAGATCAATGGAAGCGTTGAAAAACGTCCATATGGGGCTGATGCTGAGAAGAGTCCCCGTGGAATGACGATGTAGCACATCAATCGAAACGACGAGTTTTTAGCTGTCAAAACTGGAGCGAAGTTCGCTCCTTATTTGTCATCGACATATCGCGAGTTCGGCTATTAAAAATTCGCCATTTCTTGCGTCGTTGATGCTCTACGGATACTTTATATTTTTTATATATCTATATCTGAACACTTGGAATATCAAAATACGATCTGAAGTGGTCTGGACAAAGTGACCGTGAACCCTAAGCACTTTTTCCCTGAGTGGAGGGTACGTCAAGAAGAAGAAGAAGAAGAAGAAGAAGAACAACACATGTCTGATGGGTGAAATTTGTCCTTTTTTGACTACCTGAAAAAGAAAATCCAGAAAGCTTTTTTCACCATCTCTTGCGATGGGCTGAAAGATTTTTTATTGATACTCTTGTTTGACCTGCAGTAACTTTAATGGACGTTTTTCGTTTCCGCAAATATCCTTCGGGGTGTATAAACGTCGAGCCCCTGTCTGGACGTCACTTACCGCTGTCAGCAGTAGTAAGAAGGAAGGAAGGATGGAAAGGAAGGTAAGAAGGTGAAATCTCTTGGGATCTCGCCTTTTCACCCGAACAGAAGCATCAGGATGATGGCCAAACGTGTCTAGGGTGACCATTTTACCTTCAAACTTGCCAAGCAGCCACTTACAACACTTCTTCTCACTGATGCCACTGGAAAATAACACCTTCGAGCCTTGCTTTCTTTGGCCCAAAAGTTGCCTCGAAACTTTTTCACCAAACTTCTGCAGCATCTCAGGAATTTACGGACAACTTTCATAATTTGGATTCTAGTGAACTGGCGTACGACTACTACTACTACTACTACTGGTGGTGGGTTTGAATGGAAAGACCTTGGCTTTCAGTCTATCAACTGATGCTTAACCTGTTCCATTAATTCATGGTTATGGCTATATAGAGGGGTTATAAAAATTTTTTACAATTCCTAATTGTACGATCTGTTGGTACATAAGCAGTTGCACCACGTGAAAACTACACAAGAAAGTAATACTTATTATAGTACATGGGATATGCGTATACATTTAAGTATACAGACATCGTGAATGTTATCAGCTCGCATGCTCGCAGCAATTTTCTCGCCATCAGCCGATGGGTTAGTACACGTGGGAACCGGTGTCGTTACTTGTTCAGCTTGCACTCGGTGTGAATACATTTGCCATTAAATTCGTTTTTATTATTCCATTTATTTTTATTAACAAAAACAAAATTATTCATTTTTACTTTTCTTTGCCTTTAGTGAACTTTTTCTAATTGTGATCCAAGACTTTCTTGTGATAATTTTTCTATTAAACCCTCAAAAACAATAATCGATTCCTGAATTCAGTAGTAGAGCGATAAAAGAAGATAATTCAAAAATTATGAAAAATTTTAGACACTTTCATTTTTACAAATATCTCGAAAACTTTGAGAGATACGAAAAAATCTTATTAAACCTTTTTTGTAGAGAATTGAG
>JABSMT010055022.1:0-11291 GCA_018902335.1 Eumacrocentrus americanus
ATAGTAATTTTATCGTACCTCTCACAGTTTTCAAGATATTTAGAAAAATAGAAATGTCTAAAATTTTCGATAAATTGTCGACTTATCTCCTTTTACTGCTTAACGACAGAATTCATGCGTGATTGACATATAACCTGCATATAATCTTTTCTATCTTGGCTTGAATGGATTAAAATAAAATGATATTGCACCTCTGACGGAAGAAAGTAATAGTTAAATAAATGATTGTAAAGCGTTTGTAGCGGAAGAAAGTGAGAGAAATGAAGGAGAAAAGAAAAAAAAAGTTTATGGGCCTAATATAGAGAAACGAGGCGGACAGTCTAGTCAACTATCCTGCAACGAAGCTCGACAACGTTTTATATGAACTCCCAGCGCGATAACGCACAACACAATCTCTAGGATATTCCCCCTCGTCCATTCTTTTACAAGCTGCAATCATTCTTCGCTACTACTTCCTATCCTGTTCTCTCTCCACTCTTCTCTCTTTACTTCCCGTTTACTCGAAGAAAAGAAGACAATAACGAATCGCGTATATAGTCTCTTTCTCTCTCTATACTCTCCCTTCTCGATGTGATTCGTCGTCAAGGAAAAGGCGGATGCGATTTCTCATTTTTCTTGTAGTACATAACTATCAATGCCTTGACAATATCCTATACCAACTACAGAATTATTTATTATTTCACTGAAAAACCAGTTTCTCTGTTCTGACTGTTAAAAGCTCTGTAGAAACAAAAAAAATGCACTGATGGATCTGATGCGTCTTCAAAAAAATCAATGCAAGTCAGAGAATCTACAAGATATTTACGACAATGTTACATACGAAATTTTTTGTAGGGAATGAAATTCTCTGCAACGTTTTTGTTATAGATATTTTTACAATAGTTCTCATATTAAAAAGAAAAATAAAATTTACTGTCAATGACGAATAAACTGTTAGCTTTCAATTAGCTCGACCTAAAGTCACAAAGATAACAATTAACCCTGCTGAGCAAAGCACATCAGTCCCCTTCAAAATAAACCCCACAAACCTCATCAGGGTGCGTGCGTCAGCTGTAATACGTCCTCTGATCATCCTCCATTCTATTCTCAATTAAACATACATGCATAGCATTTATAAATACACCCACACTCCTATGCAGACATTATATGAAGCCGATATGAAATGCGATCCCAGAGATATGCACTCGCGCGATCCAGTTTCCCGTTTACCTTCTGGCATCAAGTCCCCTTTAGATGGTGCGCAATGCGGAGTCTCTTAATCCATCCATAAAGTATCTATATACTGCTCTCGAGGAAAAATGTGGCAAGTGTGAATTATTATTAGTTAAGTTGGGAAAAGGCAGAAAGACAGATGACTGCATGAAGATGCAACTGAACGCTCAAAACGAATGCATTATGCATCTGTGATACATCCTCAGTTGAGTTCATATATATATATAAGTAAAGAAATATCCAGGCCACCTGGTAGGTACTTATGGTCATATGTGTATGTGTAAGCACATACATAGTAGACTTTTTAAAAACTCGTGCGTGATATATGCCCTCGTTTTCACTCAACTCGCTTCCATTCCTCAACTGTTTGCTCAGTCTTCCGTGCATGCTCACGCCCGCATAGACGCATCCTCTGCGGGGTTTTGAACGATGCAGATGCGACGGTACCCACTAGAGAACGTCTAGTTTCAAGTGCGACAAGGAGTGGGAAAATATACATACTCGTGCAAGTATACATATATTCATATATACCTATACTTCCAGATATAGTCAAGAACGAAACTCATCGTCCAGGGTGGAAGAAGGTGTGGCTCAATGCTATTGGCAGATACTTTAAAGGCTTATGTTAGTTGGACTATGTCGAGGATTTCATTAAAGATCTTTATGTTATTATGTTATTATTAAATCATGTTCAATCCGTACTTTTGATGTGTGCAACTTGGATCGATCGATATATGTATATGTACGTGTGAAAACGCAATTTCGTTATCTCACAACCGAATCTCCATTCGATATCGTCGTATCAACTGCGCGTATCCAACGAGCACGATCTGTGCACATCTGCCATATCGAGGGAAATCCCGAGCGTTTCACGCGCCGATTACACAAATTTGCCGCTACACGCGTTATCAATATTGATTTGCACGCTATTATTCAGATTTATTTTTTAACAATTATGGAGGGAAAAAATGATTAAAATATTTTCTCATTGAAAACAAACACGTCTTTTTGATTTTCTCTTGTGATCTGAACGTAATTTGTTGGTAGACTTTCAAAAAGATCGAACAATTTCCCATTCAAAAAAGGTGGTTTTGAATTATTTTCGACCAAATATTTGTGGTTACTATAGTCATTTGTAGAGAAAACATCAAAAAAAATTTTTTAGCATTTTTAAAAGTTTTTAAATCAATATTATTAATTTCACCAATGTTTATACAATTAAATTATCGTTCTATCGTAGCATAAACGTGCAAAGCCACGAGTTTAAGTCCGTTTTACCACGTACAAATATATCAGTACCGACTGATACAAGCGAGAGTAAGATTGACGATCGGATCAAATCAGCTGCTAGTATCATATCACATTTCTATATATACGTGCATCTACTCTCAAACTACCTTTAATGGTCGCTTTCTCATCCGATTATGAGTCATCGATCCCTGATTATCCTACTATTCGAACGATCTTCCGGTGATTCTGCGACGTACATCATCTGTTGCAATGCATTACCCCTGTTATTAGGATAATTAGGATGCATCATCACCTCAATTTAGCTCTTGATCTTCAGTCTATCAATTTATATTGATACCATATTCACTATGACGCCCATTAGTGTATCAAATCTAATGGTGAGATGACAGCTTGTCTGCGAAGATTATAGTCAGATTATATTCCTCCTACTCATGAGGATACTAATTGCAATGTGATTATGATCATCTTGGATTCACTGGAATCTAGAACAAAGTTCAAAGACCAAACTGCTGAATCTCCTTGTCACTCCATTAGTATGTGAATTTAAATTGCAAGAGATGTTAAATATAATTGAATTGATTCTCGAAATTCCCGCTGCAACTCGTTGCAAACCTCATTTCTAATATTAATAAATCAGTGAATCTGATGGATAGTACTCACTCGATCTGCAGCTAATGATATATTCAACACGTCTTGAGATGTTTTAGGTAATGGAAGATGATGAGTTGTTCTAAAATTTCTACTTGTGGCTTTAGTTATATTCGATGCGGTTGTCCGACGAGTTATACTCGGGTTGACTTCGTGCACCTGATGTACGCGGCATGCAAGGACTGCACAAGAGTATGGTACGTGGTCAGAAGCCGGACGGATTCAATTACGTGCTGGTTTAATAATGCCTTGTCGCGGTCAAGTCACATGTAGATATATATGAGATCCAACGTAAACGGTTTGTGGACAATAAAAATGCAGTTCGAAATTCTTTTTTAATCAAGCCGTCGGGACACTTTGACGGCCCAGATTCTTCCAGGGAAATAGAATGTATACGCAATATAGATGGGGAGAAAGAGATATAATATAAACAGAAAAAAATAGACCAAAGAGAACAAGAACTTTTTTCTCTCTCTCATTTTCATCACCAAGTAATATCACCTACAACTTTCCACAGTTCCTTCCCATTTAGTCGTGGCATTATCATGGTAATTCTCGAGTCCCCCGGCCACGAGGAGAGAAAGACATCAAGGAAGAGGACGAGAAAAATCAGAGTTGTTGAGAGAAGAGGATTCGAGTCGTCCTGTTTTGTTTCTTCTTTTCACGGCAATTTTTGTTCTTATTTCTTTCTTTTCCGTAGCACTATGTTTCCTTGTCAATGCCTATGGATATAGAAAAAATTATGTACAGATTATATTCAAATTACTGGAGATGCTAGGTTGCGTTTAAGGTACTTCTACATGTGATTCCCCAGAAATTATATATATTTAGATTGGGCAATTCCAATAAGAATATATTTAAGAGTACTAGTGTATAATAACTTCTGGTGTGTCTAAATACTGTTTATATAGCAGGGTCGAGATATCAACCAGTCACATCTATACGTGAAAAATGATACGAATATATCAGGACCCTGTGTTGTCATTAATCATAGAGGCGGCCAGTGCGTCGCTACGACGAACCGGAATCTTTCAGGCGGAACCGTCGCATCATTCCGGTGGGGAAATCCATTTCTCCATGGTGGTATATGTATAGTATATGTAGTCTGCGAACCTGACGTTCCGTGACCAAAGCGGAAAAAGACAGTTTCTTTTTGTCAAAAGGGAGACAATATGCATGTGCAATAGGTACTAAAAAAGAAATTGTCGTATTCAGATTTAAATGACACAAAAGTCTATACAGAAAAAGTACTTTTGACGCGCAGCACGTTCTGTCCATTCCACCGGAGTACAAATGTGTCGTTTTTATTCGTTAACGAACGTATTTTATCCTTTGAAATTGTTCAAAAGCACAAAAATGTACAAATAAAACTGCACAGTGAAAGGAGAAATGTAAAATAAAATTTGAAAATAAATTTTTTTTTTCACCATGTCAATTCTGAGCATGAATACTCAATGAAATAATATGGGACATAAACAAAACCCTTCAATATTAAAAAATTATAGACATAAAAAATCGTAATAAAAACAGTCAGACATGTATTTCATTTTTTGCACGTATCATGGGAAGTGAAATGACCGCTCTGTGACGAAATAAAAATCTAATAAAAAAACTTGAGGGGGTGACTCGACTGCTGTGGATACTCTCCGGAATTCGTCGATTTGACTCCCGCACATGTATACAAATGACAGAAAAAGGGCGAGTTCTATAGCTCAACGACATACATTTTGACAGAACGAGAGAGAGAAAGTTAATGCATGGGGATGTGTGTGTGGACAGGCTGTCGTTGATGTCATTATAAACGAGCCGGCTCGACCGGAGCTCCACTCAATTTATTTGATACCCCTGCGGTGTCGCGACGAGAGCACCCAAACCTCCTATTCCGTCCCATCCGGCACGAAGTTCTACTTTGTCATCGTAATACCTTCCGGCGCAGCATTGAAAGCAAACGTAAGAAGCTCACATTCCAAAAAAGCATATCTGATCTAGTCCTACTATTAGATAGAAATGCCAAAATATCGTCATCTTGACGCCTGTATGAAGTGAATGTACGAAATTCGATAGTACGAATTTCGAAGACCAACTTCAGTATACAAAACTTCAATCAAAACATCAACTTCCCCTAAAGGATCAGATTCCTCCAGACAATGAATGCTAACCTTTCTCACTCCATATTGGTTATTAGTAACCCAAGGATCAACTATCGATGTCAGGAAGTTTTGACATCGCATCTAACCCACATTTACCGTTAGCCATATTGGCAGTTCATGACCGGCGGCGCCGTGTAAATTTAACTGACGTCAGCAGAACGCTCGACGGCCATCGCAGAGATGCGATGGAAGTAAAAACGCTTCAGGTATTAAACTCTCGCTTGTCTCTAGTCTATGGCTTATCGGCTGTCCGTCATGGAAAGCTCGCGAGATCTGAAAGGATAAGCGCTTACTGGCGCCAGTAATACGCACACGAACTGGACATGAATGGCTATACAGAGAGACCAGTACACACATTTCAACTCGTATGATGTGTACACAGTCGAGCTATCACCATCATACACGGATATGGTGTGTGTATAGGACACTCGTGTAACACGAAACGAATGATGATTCATGTGGCACGCGAGGAGTGTTCCTTTATTTTTTGCTGCTGCAGTCACGTGGTTGGTATATAAAGCGAGACGGTTGGACGGGACACGAAAAAGAGTGGGAATAAGTGGGGAATAATATGCCGTCATTTGGTCTTCGTGCAACAGGACGACACGACTGTGGGCCAATCGATGGGCGTCCCTGGTGAACGCGTCCCTGGAGGCCTGTTTCTTTTTTTCTTTTTTTCTGCTATACTTAATCGTCGTCTTTTTGCTAACCAGATGGAGGTCCAAAAAAAACTGACAGGTACGTTAATTGTCCCATATGAAATGGTAATAGGCGGAAATATCTTTCTTCCGTGCTAAGACGACGAATCAATTCCGTATGCATCTGTTTTAAACCGAAATTGATAATGATGGTGTGAATTATTTTGCACTGGTTTCATGATATCATAAATTTTGTGAAAACTTTCAACTCTAAATTGAACTGTCTTACAAAACTGTATTAACAGCAGTTCCTCCTCAATACGAGGATTTGTAACCTGATAGTATGACACAGAGGGTCTATAGAATTTACGGCATGTCTCATCAGAAATGAATGGAACACTCCAAGTGATTGGTGAGGAATTTCAAGCTGCAATATTCGCAATAAATGGAATCACCTTCTCGTCATCTTTGATTGATAGATGCGTAATTTATGGTTAACTGTTTCAATTATTCGTCAATAGTGTCAAGTTTCAAATCTTTCATAATTATCTGTCATTAGTGCAAAACCGTTTTCACATTATAGCATCAACGATATTTCTCGACCTGATATAAGGCGTCTTGAAGACTTTAGCCAAGAAATTACTTGGACGTTCACTCTCAACTCCCTGTCGAAGTTTGGTAAGCCGCGAAGGCCTCGCCTTAATAATGATTGGCCTCGGTCCACGTCAGTCGGCTCACGCGCTAAACTTTATTGGAATTGGATCCGTAATCTCGGTACATTTCCCCAGATGCGCACCACTCTCTGTTCACTGCTCCTCTGATGTTCTCCTTCGACCTCCCTCGTCACAGTTATACATGGCGAGGAGGGGCAAATGGGAATTGAGGGAGAGATCGCCTAATCTGACGGCCTATACCTAACTCTGATATCCCCAGCGCCGCATCCAAAGAGCTTCGTTGCTCCCGTGAGAACGACGACACGCCTTGACTATGCTCTCTCTAGCTAGCGCGTCACGTCACCCATCGTATTAGACCGGAATGGAGAGTGAGTTAAGGATGCATATATCTTGAAGATCTATGTTGCCCACGTGAGATCATCTGATTCGCGTTCGATCTATCTGGTTATATTTTCACAATGATCAGTAATGACAATTTACTCATTGTCTTTTAAAGAAGTCTATGTAATGTTTTATTACTTCTAATTTTGTGAAAATCATATCTTAGAAGGTTGTCAGAAAGCCAAGAAAATTTCCTGCCCTCTGAAGGGGGTTTTGGACGATGCTTGATTGATGACGTGGCAACTATCATGATTTGAAGCACAGGTACCGAAATCCTGAATTTCGAACTTTACCTACAATTTCCGAATTTTTCCAGATATTTCGAAAACTACACGAGGTACAATAATGCTGCATAAGACCTTTTCCGTATATGTAATTCAATTCTCTATAAAATTAAATATGGAAATTAGTTTTTCTCCTACAGATCCCAAGGTTTGATGCATTTCATAAAAAATTCCTATTAGTAGTACTTTGTTATATGAATCCTTTACTAAAATTATTACAGCAGCAGCGTGCGAGCCAACGAGCGTTACGGATTGGTTGTGTTCACCGTGGGTTTTCGCACGCGGCTGCTGATATGTCCCTGTTTCCGAATTTCGAGTACACGACGGTGCGCCACCGGTTAATCGGGATTTGGTGGGTAAATTGCGAGAAGCAATTACCGAGGCGGCCTGTAATCCCTTGCACCCTGGGCGGCTGACCCACGTCCTCACCGCACCCTCCAACACATCACACTGAGCGAACCTGCTTAGTTTACAAGGGGTGGTCCCTCGCCACAGCCATGCCGCACCACCCCTTGTGTGTGTCACGTGCACATCAGTCGTCGTGTGACGCGCGCGCGTGCCAGGGCATGCAGCTTTTCGTTACTTAAAAAGAAAATACATATACTTATATACAACACAACACATCAATAGCGGAACCACCACTAACACCACCGCATCGCGAGCTTTGTTGAGAGAGGACGCCTGGTCTGGAAGGAGATGCGCCAGGATTATAAACGCAAGTCAAAGGAAGTGTGATGAGGAAAACCGAAGTAGAGAAGCAATGTGAGTGTTCTCAGCAAGCCAAGATCCTCTTTACGTAACGTACCAAAGCACAGAATGCTTCATTCAAGGCGGAGAGTACCTGTTAAACTCTATTTTGGCGGTACGGAGGGTCGTGTCATGCCGTACGTCAAAGGGGATTTTGTAAAGCTTAGCGCTTGGGAGGCGAAAACGAGAGAAGAGAATGAGAGATGAAGAAGAGCATACGCAAGAAAAAGCATGAAAGAAACTTGACAGGATGAGAGAAGAAGCGACGAATTTACTGGAAATTTAACGAAAAATAATTTACTGTTTTACTTCTCAGATGATTTTTTCTTCCTGACGAAGACAAAAGATTTCATCTACAGCCTACGGAGTATAATCTTTTCTACTTGGGATTTTATTCATGAATACATATACTACTGTAGACATAGAAAGTCCTTCTTGGATCCCTTGATGGGTAATAGGAAGAGACAGTGGCTGGCGTATTTCCGGAGCGCAGTAGTTCGTATAACAGAGAAGCAGGTAATAACTGTGTATGCGGAGCTTAAACGGAGCTTTATGAGATCCCAGTCATGATTAATAATTCCGAGCGGTATATAGGTATATGCACATCCTCTTCGACGCAAGCCCCTCGTCACATGGCTCTTCGTTTGACACACCTTTCACATCGACATGATTACTCTACAAGATCCTCTACGAGTGTGCTATGTAAATTGACAGGATTCTTATAAAAATTAATAATGCTATCTTTTTGAATTGTTCTTTGGTTATATCGAATATCTAGTTCAGTCTAAAAACGATTGCATAAAAGGTATTAACGATCTGCTCTCTAGCACGCTAAAACGTGATAATCGTTAACAGCGTCCGGGGTTGACCATGTTGCCCATATACAGAGGCACTAAAAGCCTCTGTTCATGGGCTTTGGGACCATAATATAAGTAGAATCTTCATCCAGCCAATTCCTAATGATAAAGCTCCATGTACTACACGCAGTATAAGTCCCTACGGGCTCTCTATTCTCTAACCTCACTTATCGACGTACTTGTACCAACGTATATATGTGTAGTATAATTTGCACCCTCTTGCTTAACGCCCAAGTATTAAACCCACGCTTCTTCGCAACAAGACTAAATCGCGTAACTCTCGAAACAGAATTTCGCTTGGGGAGTCCCCGGGTGACCTAAGTTAACGCTGTCAATTCTCACACATTCTATATAGGTATATAATATAGGTACTTAAGAAGTTGCCCCAGGGGCAACACAAACTCATGTCTATCGGGATTATGGGTGCAGAAGATTCGATCAGTCGAAATTTGTTATGACGAGATGTTCGCAAACAGCGAAATCCAAAATCATGTATGCACTACGTATAATCCATGGATTTTTTTCAGGTGGAATGTGAATAACCTTTGGAAAATAGTTTCTCAATTTTGTTCTTCTGCTGCAAAGAACGAATATTCCAAGTTAGTTCATGCGACAACCCGAAAAACATTTAGTGCAGTAGGAGGCGGTCGGCTGCATTTGACTGACGGAAAAAGCAGCGAACGGTATTGCACCTATATATATATCTGCATCAGCGACGACGCAGGCCCGTTAAAGTTCTGGGCGACGTGCAGAGAGGCTGGGAGGCAACAACTCGGGCCGAAGTTGGCCGCCGGGTTGAAGGTCTGCTAGTGGCAGCCAGCAGCAGCTCTTTCTGATGGATTGGCTCTCCCACACGCCCCTTGATTCCCTTCCTATATCCCAACGAAATCCACTCCTCTCCGGTTTACTCCCTTTCTATATACCCTACACCACGCGTCTTTCCATCCCTCGACGGGCGGTCCAGCTCAAGCATCTGAAGCGTGTCTACGTATACATATATATCCCCTTGCCTTATAAACTACTATGAAGTATACGTCGAGCAAGGAATCAAGGAACTTTAGAGTTCACTCAAACATTTGACGATGATGACTCTTCTGTACATGAGCCTTGAAGCTGAAGAGATTGAAAAATTATGCTCAAAATTGGAGTGGAAGTTGGATCAACGTTTGATCGTTCTATGATACCTTTTTTTGTTCTTTTTACTTTTGAATCTTTTGATGTTGCTGAATGATCGAACGACGCGCATGCGAGAGGCTGTCCCTTCCAGATGAAAAAATTTATGGATCTATATATAATCCACATATTTTCTCTTTCACCCGGGATGTAATATAAAACTTAAAGAGATCGAAAGCCAATTTTTGAGTTTGTTAGAAAAAAATTAATCATTCTTTCTACAACAGAATATTTCACATGTTCAACAAAAAATTGCATGAATATTGTATGATTGAAAGAATGAACTTATCCTGCTGTAGACACGCGCGTATAATCGAATCAGCAGTGTAAAAAAGAAGCAAAGAATAAAAATTATCAACGATGCCTGTCTATCCCAGATGCGGTAGAGTTATCCTCGAGGCAAAATTGGAACGTGGAAATTGCTTCGTGCGTATCAGAAACCAGATCAAATTTTAATTAAAGTTCGAATCACCAGAGGCTTAAGATATGTATTTTATGCTTCAGCGTCCCGTTGTTCTACACTAAATCTCGTCGAAGCGCCAGCCAACGAACCCTTGATCTCACGTCAAGCTTCAGTTCCCTCTGAGAGTCCTCACTCTCTCTCTCTCTCTCGTTCGTTTTTTTTATTCTCTTACTCTCCCTATATATACCTATATACCTCTTCGTCCTGTGCACCAGGATTTGGTCCTTTACAACTCGACTCTTCAATCTCGCACCCGGCAGTAAAAGCTGCAGATTTTACGAGATTTCGATACGATACACACACACAGCAGAGGATGTTGAACCCTGGGACGCGTGCGGATAAAACGTAACCCGATTGAAGTTATTCCCGGAAAAATTTCATCCATTTCGTGCAGATGCCCTACTCTCAGGTATAGTTTATATACCTAGGCAATGGAATAACTTGGATTACTAGAACAAAAACAGCCTTTGTAGCAGCTTGAAGTGGTTAAAAAGTTACGATACCTATACAGAACAAAAAAAAAGAAAAAGGGTTGAATTTTTTTATGATGTCCGATGTTTGAGAGGAAAAAGCTCATTTGATCGGTAATTCAATCGTGCGATCAATTGATGGAGTCCAAGAAGCTATCGCAAGCTCACGATCCAGTCTCGTTCGATCAGGAGAAACTACTCTCCTCTCAAAGTGCACTACTAACCTTTCAACAAGTACATACCTGCCCCAAGCACATACGATCAAAGCCCACATGTATACAGACGCTCGTTGAGCACACAAAGAGGTGCCAAGTCTATGTGGAAAGCGTCGTTTTATATACAT